>PVIH01005276.1:0-27378 GCA_004025045.1 Sigmodon hispidus
CACTTTTTTTTTTTTTTTTTTTCCTCTGCAACTCCCCATCCCCTCCCTGGGCAGGGAGCATACAGTCCTATGGTCCCACTGACCCATTAATGCTTAGATCAGTCTCCACCTCTGGCCAAATCCAGTTCTTTCCCCTCTCCCTCAAGAGTGAGTCAGGTGTTCCTCTAGGTGGCGTGGGATCCAAAGGGTCAGTCCAGGGGGAAGAGTTCTTTTTTAAGTTGTATTGTCAAAGAATCTAGGTAGTGATAGTCTGTAGCTAACATCAGCCTCATCCTTCTCAACAGAATTGTCTTTTGAATCTAAGCAGAGATACACTGAGCTAGGCATGGGCTCCTAAAGATAAAAATGGGAGTGAGGATGCATTTCATCACTGAAGATGATGTTGGTAGCACAAAGATGGGTTTCATCCTTAGTTCCACATAAGCCAGGTGTGGTGATGCACATATATAATGCCCAAATTTAAGGAATAAAGGCAAGAAGATAAAAGGTTCTAGGTCATCCTCAGATGCATAGTGAATTCAAAGCCAGCTTGGGCTATATGAAACCCTGTCTTACACAAAAATAAAAGGGGTTTTCAATGTGAGGACCACCTAGAAAGAACTATTATGTCTCAAGGTAGAATATGACTAGATGATCATCAATCCTGTTTTCTGTTCTTACAACCACAGGGTATCTCAGGACTTCTTCAGAGCCCTGTGTCCTGGGCTGGCCAAGCAAATGTATACAAGATACTGTAGGGTATTTCTAGACTTGACCATGAGAAGAGTTTTATGATTTTGTGCTATAGAAAGAAGAAAGGCTATTTGACCAGTCACCTAGAGAAGATCCACTGAGCTGCAATGCTGAGATTACACAGGACAATAATGTGACTAAGACACAAATTTGATTGTATTCATCTTCCGACTTTATGGGAATTGTGTTTATAGTAACCAATCTTACTTTTCCTAACACTTGTATCTAAAGGCTTCTAAACTGTACCTGGCTCTTAACAGGCATTGTTGGTTGGCAGAATGCAGAATAAAAAATAGTTAATGATAGTTTGACTTACTCCAAGGCTTTGTTTGGGTGAATGAAAGTCATAAGCTTTGGATTAACATGGATAAGATATACTATAGCTATTCTGAGTGACGACTCAGAATATGGGCATCTAGAAAAACAGAAAATTGCTGTTTATAGAAGGCTCTCTGCTTTTATAAATATTTTCTGATTTTGACTGTTATGATCAGTCTATTATTACTGTTCAGTTAATTTGAAGTATGCTGATGAGACTGAACTTTATATCTGAAAAGCTGACCCTGGAAGAAGAGTTTGTAGCTGTCTAGGCTACAGTGAGTTGATCTCACCTTTAGATAGGACTATACCAATTGGATATGAAAAGGTGAGAAAATGACAATGACAGCTTTCTTTTATTTAGTTATCCCTTGGTTTTAGATTTTCTTTGCTTATTAATGACTGTAAAATCTTTATCTCATTCAATTTCATGCATACTCTATAACATACTTCTCCAAATTAGTTCCTATTTCCAAATTAGTGAATAGAATAAGCATCAAAAATGTTTGCTGATTGTCATAAGAGTATATTTCTTATTGTTGGCAGAGCTCATACTAAAACTCAACCATTTTGGATGCCCAAGTCCATATTGCTCATAATAGATCAAACTTGTCTTCATGAGCAATACTTAGCCTAAGAAGTGAATTCAGGATATGGCCTGGACTATGGAAAGAACATATTTCTTTGTCATGGCTCTTCCACCTGGACTTTCATTTGAACAATGTGTTCCAGGCTAAGCAAATACTTTGAACACTTTGACAGTTATTGGCTAGAAAGAGATTTCTCAGAAAGCCAGTTTCATTCAGGAGACAGGGAGTGAATGGTGATTTGTAGACTTTACATGTTGTTAGTGTCCTTTCCCATCTTGTCTGAAAGCACCTTGTAACAATAGGCTCCTGTTTTATAGCAATTTACTCAGAGCTAAAGCCTTAAAAGAAAACTTGTTAAGACACAAGATGTTCTAAAGAGAAGAAAACATTCCAACCCTCGGGGAAGCTTCTTAAGCTCTGGAAAAACAAACAAAAACAAAATCAGCCAACCAACCATCCAACCTCCCCCAAACCAAAAATCTCAAAAGCATCAGGAAGTTGCTAAAACAGACCAGATTCATTAGGCCGCTTCCTCTCTAAACATATGTAAGTATTGACAACTGCTAGAAGACACTCAAAGAAGCAGAGCTGCCAAGAAAAGCTTCAGATCATCTTCACACTCCTCAACTTGCCAAGCTGTTTGAAAGTTGTACAGTGTGCTCCAGGTTGCCAATTTTAAAGAGCTGTTACTCATTTTGGGGTGGGCTTTTGGTAATATAGTTAGTTGCCTTTGAGTCCTTTCTTACCTGTAAACTGCCTTTCCCCTATCATCTTGTAAGACATCTCAGTAAACTAAATGCATTCCCAAGTTGGATTTTGTTGGTATCCTTATTTTGGTCCTTGATTCCATATTTGGAGTGAGTAGGCATTTGTCCTTGTCTGCCTTAGAATGGTCCCCTCTAGAGAAGAGACTTTGACTGGTCAACTTTAATACTTAGAAGAATACTGAGAAGATAGTTACTTCTATAGTTTCCTTCAACTCTGACGGCTGACTGTTCATTTTAAAGAACAAATGTTATTATGCTACCCAGCTTATGCTACATAATCTTAAACAACACTGTTACATGCAACCAAGTATCTAGACACCTGTTCATGTCCACCCTGCCCAATTGGCTGACCTCACACTTCATCTAGAGGTCTTGCTCCAGTTACATTGTATTTCCTGTTATACTTCGTATACTGCATGGTCTTTCACAGTCAAGATTGATTTTTCTCTATGTGGCTGGTCATTGCATTGAATAGTCCACTTATTTCCCATGGAAAGGCCTTTGTGTTTGTGTCACATCCCTGACATTTCTTATCTTCTCCAGGCTAACTCAGGCATTTCTACATCTTTGGTTGATTCTTTCAGGATAGAACTCAAATTGGCAATTTCCACTAGTAAGGGTAAGGGGTACTGAAAGATAAGGTGGTTTTTATCCAAGATAGAAAGGAGCAAAACATGCATGGTAACAGAGCAAATGCCACCTCATACTGGAGGAACTGTATGTTGGATTTGTTCATACATGTAAGTAAACGTTGGGCCTCCTAGAAATATTGAGAAATGAGGTACTGTTAGGTAGTTATGCATCAATAACAGTTCATTAAGAATAAGTTTCACTGAAACCAACTAACAATGAATGAATATTTGGTCTATTAAATTCCCTTAGTTTACCTAAAGCAGAATAAAAGTCTAGACAGTCATATATCTCGTCCTTTACCTAGCTGTGATCTGGGTTTGCAGCATTTGAAGTGAATACTTGGTAGGGTTTTCTGATCTTTCCCATATCTTCTAGAAAAAGCAAGCATACGACAACAAAACAAAACCAACCAAATAAACAAACAAAACTCACATAACAAACAAACAAACAACAAAAAACTCAAGGCATTGTACTCTTGATTGACATGGAAACTACAGAGCAGAGCTGAATTCATATCTCATTTAATATTGCTTATTTTTTTCAGAGATTCAAGATGGTGTGTATAATCAGTGGTTTCTTTTTATAAAAATCAATAAGGTATTTCCAGGGCATGATGTCTTCTTAGAGATCTTCCTAGAATATGCAGTGATGTCTACTGTGACATGCTGGCTGGACTACAAATGTCTTTGGGGAAAATATTACAGCAGTTTAAAGTCAATGTATGTCTGGAGGATGAAACTCCAGGGAAGCTCATTTTGGTGACTGTGGGGAGCTCATGCAGGGAGTCATTGCATTTAGGACAAGATCAGTATAACACTCATAACTGTACCGTGAGAATGAGAGAGGAAGAACATTATTCAGTATTCATGTGATCTGCAATGAACTAAATATCCCCAAGTGTAAGTTCCCATGCTTTGAGAGCAAATGCCAGATTCCCAGGGAAATAGAATGTCAGCTCAGCTCTTGATAGATTCCAGAAGATTCATATATGAAAATTTCCCTGTCCATCTGGTTCTGTCACCTGACTTTTCCACAGCACCAGCCCCAGATTCATTTTTACAAACAAATCCTCTTTCTCTCCTGCTAAGAACCCCTGATTCAGTGAGTCTGGGCCTTTTAAACACACATCATGGAGTTTCTTTCTTCTTCTTTTTTTTTTTTTTATTGGAAACTCAACTCTTTATTAAACCAATCACAGTGACACATACTCACATAGTGAAAAGGAATATTCTGAAACATTTTCTCCTTGTCTAAATAACAAGGAAAGAATTTAGCTCTAACATAATAAACCTATAAAAAGTAAGAACAATTGCTAGGTAAGAATTACATTTATAACGTCCAGTCCATTTGGATTTGGCATATTTGGAGAAAATACTCTATTATATTATAAATTTAATATACAATGTATTATAAATTCTCAGCAAACAATAATCTAAATATCATCTCTGAAATAAGCTAATTCATTCTCTGCACTGGAGAGAGATAGCCAATGACTATATAGACCTGAGTCATAGTAAATTACTGCTATATCTTATTTCCAGACAGTTAATTTATTAAAAATGAGTCTCTAACTTCCATTTTATTTGTTGTGAAACAATGTTATGTTGGTCATGTCTTTCAGAGATTTATGGGGCAGACAGAAACATTCGTTTGAAAGTCACATGACAGTCAAAAATTTAGTGAAGAAAATTTTATTTTTCTAATTAATTGAATTCTTGTTTCAGGTATTTAAATCACTCCAATTGTCTTAGAACACTATGACAGCTGAGTAATTACAATGATATAAAGCATGAACTAATTAAGAGCAGAGACCTATAACTTGTCAAAATACCAAGAATAAGTGATGGAAAATTGCCTGGCCCCAGTCAGAAAACACTCTATCCAAACCTCAGATAACACTGGAGAAGGAAAGTGGAAAAGCTTTAAGAGCTAAGCATGAGAAAAAGATGTTTTATAGACATGATATTGTCATTGGACTTGTGGACATACTGTGCCTGTGCTTACCTGCACAAACTTGGTCCATCAACTTTCCATAATGATTGAGGGAGAACCTGCAAGTCCCCTTATCCCCTAGAGGAGCTATCAGTAATTCTGTCTTGTAGAGGAAGGCTGGGGAAGTTAGGTTTTCCTTATTCCACTGAATGTGAATTTTCCTAAATAAGATTTCCCTTCCCATTGTGTGTTGTCTTCCACAGAATGAAGTTGGATTTTTTTTTTCTCTAGTCATCTGTTTCTTCCAGCTTTGAACCTTGGGAATATTCCATGGTGAGTTAATAAATCTGCCCCTGCTTGTGGAGGAGCCATCACTTTTTCAACTACAGGAATGTACTCTGAAAAATATGTTAGAAAATTTCAACCAGAGAGACTAGGTGCTCAGACAAGGACTGTCAAGTCTATAGCATAGCTAGGCTGTCTGCTCAGCCTCATGTTGTGTGAGGATTCAACTCTCACAGCATGCCAGTGAACTGAAGACTATAGGAGACAGTAAGTATCTAAAAAGAGAATGGGTACAATGAAAAATAGGACCTAAGGAGTCAAAATGGGTATATTCACTTACCAGCTTACAGGAGCAGAAGTCACTCTGAATGACTAATTTGCAGCACCATGCAAGACTGGAGATGATAAACTGCTTATGTACGCTATATTTTTTTTGTTTGTAATTATTTCTGTTCATCACTACAAGCTCAAACCCTAGCTTATGATAAAATTCACCACACAAACTGAAATTCTTCTAAGCTTTCTGGATTTTGTTATAATTACCTGGTGTATGAAAATAATAATATAAGTATACAAAAAATTGTAGGTCTCTGCATCAGTCTAGAAGTAGTTCTGCTAATTATTGAAACTTTTTAAAATTTAAACTTATTTGTTAAAAATGAAGACACAGAAACACTCATTAGCCTAGGCCTACACAAGATTAGGAACATCTATGTCCCTGCATTCCACTTTCATGTTTGGAATGTCTCAAAAGCTGTAAACCAGATGAAGCTACCACTATCTCCCTGAAAAGCCATGTCTTCTACAGGACTTTGCCACATGACTTGCTTGAGCTATTTAGAACCATTTTGTTTAAAATAGCAGGTGATTACTCTAAAAGTATATTAAAATACCTATAACAGGGCTGGAGGTATGGCTTGATAACTAAGATCACATACATATCTTGTAGAAGACCTGAGTTCAGTTTCCAGAACTCACACCAGGTGACTTAGAGCTACCTATAATTCTAGTTCCAGGGGGCTAATATCGCCAACTTCCATAAACACCTGTGCTCATGTGCAAATGCCCCCCAAATAATAAAGTCATAATTAAAATAGTAAGAAATGCCTTGGGGAAAAGGAAAAGATAGAAATAAAATTAGAAAATAAAGAAAACTACTGACTAATAACAGTAATTTATTGTGGTTATTTGAAGGAAAATGGTTTCCAATGGGACTGGAACTATTAGGAGGTGGGTCTTGTTGGAGTAGGTATGGTTTTATTGAAGAAAGTATGTCAATGTAGAAACGGACTTTGAGGTTTCATATATGCTCAAGTACTACCCAGTGACTTCCTGTTGCCTGCAAGATGTAGGACTCTCAGCTACTTCTCCAGTACCATGTGTGTCTGCATACTGCCATACTTCCTGCCATGATGATAATGGACTAAAACTCTGAATCTGTAAGCTACAATCTCAATTAACTGCTTTTCTTTATAAGAGTTGCCATGTCAAGGTGTCTCTTCACAGCAATAGATACTCTAACTAAGACATTTATTATTATTATTATTATTATTATTATTATGCATTGCACATTATTAAATGTGACACAATGTATATTTGATAACCAGGTGAGTACAATTGTTCAGACCACCATCAACACAACTCTGTGAACCACACACTGTTCTATAACACTGTAATAGTATAATATCTAAGATATCACTAATCAATAGTAATTGTTTGTCTCTGTTGTAATTGTATGAGACTAACACTGAAAATTGGCATTAGACACTGGAGGACAATGTGATTGGTTCCAAACTATTTACATACAAGACCGTGTACACAATCGTCTTGATCAGCCTGTCCAGGATCTTTTTGCAACACTGTTTTTAGGTTAGTTTATACTCCAGGATTTAGTATTGCTGAGAGCACTATGTATTTACCTTACTTCCTGGGTTTTGTGTATTTTTTCTATTGATTTGAATATGTATCAATCTCCCTTTCTATATGTCAAACTCACAGTCATGGTTCAAAACCTAAGTTGCCTCACCATAGTTTGGATAGAGAAGTTAATCTGCACTTCCTGTGGTTTTCTATAGAAGCTGAGGACTGGAATCTCAGGCAATAATTCAGTGTTTTCTCATTGCTAATAACAGAGTGCTTAGCTCATAGTAAATGTATCTTAAGTGCTGGTTGAATTGACTTGCATTGTGTCTGCATGGGCGAAGAAGCCAGCAATCTCTAAATCACGTGCAAATCACAGGATATGATTGCAATGTTGGGGAATGGTAATTATGCATGGTCCACTGAGTAGATGATATTTAAGGAAATGGGCTCCTAGAATAGCCTTCAGCTCAGCAAGCAAGCCTGAAGCATCTACCCTGTGTTTGATGATAGGAACACACTGTGAACAAGTCACTCTTCGTGTCTCAAGGAGCTGTTATTCTAGAGGAGAAATAAATGCATAAACAGACAATTATAGTACAGTGTGTATGATTTGTGCCAGGACTGAGTGGGTGGTCTTCAACTCTGTTTCTTCTTGAGTATGCAGGAGGACTACATTGCCCAAAATCCTTTGCAATAAAATTGTAAGTCTATGTGCAGTTAGGGTCAAAGAATAATCAGGAACATTCCCAATTTGATCTCCTAAATAACCCTTTGTCTGCTTTTTTTTTTTCTCTTCACTCTTCTCTAACTTGTTGCCTGCATGAGAAAAAGAATTAAAGGAAGACTCCAAATCCCTAAGAAATGGCAGATCCATAAATGAAAGGAATTCATCCCAGATTCTACTGTATAGCTACATGAACTATTGAGTCAGGATAGTTTCAGTTGATTTTAAAATAGTATCTGTTATAAAATTCATTTAGTCGGGGCTGGAGAGATGGCTCAGTGGTTAAGAGCACCGTCTGCTCTTCCAAGAGGACCCGGGTTCGATTCCCAGCACCCACATGGCAGCTAACAACTGTCTGTAGTTCCAGTTCCAGGCAAACACCAAGGCAAATAAATAAATAAAAGTGTTTAAAAAATTCATTTAGTCAACAAATACATATGAAAATATTATTGTTAAGGACCAGACAGAGGAAGTAGAAATGAAGAAGGACTATTGATCACAGTATGGAGGAATACAAAAGAACATCTTTCTTTATGATGTCATTTAGAGTTATGAGGATACTTATCATGGGGAAAGGTATAGAAGTAATACCCTAAGAAGACAAGAGGAATGATTAATGTTGAAAAGATCTAATCAGATGGTAAAGCTTTGCCACTTGGGTATGCTATCCTGGTCACAAGCCTTTCATATTCCCATCAAAAGGTTTCCTGAAAAAAGATTTTGAAGGACCAGGAAGATGGTAAGGTAAAGATGCTAACTGTGTGAACCTGGCACCCTGAGTTCTTTCCTTGCAAGCTCCTTTAAAATGTGGATGGGATGGCAGGTATCTACAAACCCAGTACTTTTATAGAGGAATAGGAGGTGACAGGAGAGTTGACTGAGAACTCATGGACCAATCAGCCTGGAGTGTGCACCAAAATGACAGACAAGAGAGACCCTGCTTCAACAAGGTAGATAGTGAGAACTGAATGTCTCTTGAGGTTTCTGCTTATACACTATAGTAAGCATGCACCTGTACATATGTAGTCCAAGGAATAAAAAGACATAAAAATACACCCCCTCCTGTGGTAAGTGATTTTTATGGAGCCACCAGAACTACAAGAGACTATGCCCTTTTATAGCAGCCTTTTCAAGACAGGGAGACTCTTAGTGACCTAGAATGCTTTACAGTGACCAAGCCAAGCAGACAAGTCAAATTGTCAAGGCTATGTTTTCTGAACTGTGGAATACAGGCAAGGAGGAAATAGATGACCAAATTCTCATAGAGGTTAGGGTCTGGAACCAGAGCCCAGCTTCTCAATTTCCTGGCCTAATGCAATGTAAGGTTTTGCATTAAGATCATCTGGAAAAGGAGAATTTCTGTCCCTTTCAAGGATAAAAAGAATGTCAAGGCTTGTTTGTTTTAAACCAAGAGAAGAAAATAAAGTTCATTAAACTCCTATTATATGCCATACACCATGCATTCTCATTGACCAGCTTCATGACAGCATAGTAGACATAACAGTTTATAAATGAAGAACTTGAGCTTTTGGAATTCTGCCTGCGTGAGGCTTTCTACACTCAAGACCATTTAAAATCATTCAATCCCTTTATCCTTACACTGGGCAAAACATTGATGCTTGAACTACTTTTGATTTCTGTCCGTCTAATAGCTGTTTTCCCTATGATAAGACAGAAATTAATAAATAGGGACCTCTCTACTCCATTGGTCTGCTACTTAGGGCTTTCTAAGAAATAACTCTAACTCTTCAAGGACTAAGAATCATGTCAGGTGTTGGGCTTAGCAATTGGCATTTAATCCTCTGGCTAATTGGATCCTGAAAGTATGGTAGAGATAATTCAATTAAATTTTGTACTGAGTAGATATTCATCTGCATATAGAATTGCTCTCAATTTAAATTGCAAGCACACTTAAGTTGAGACCATTTGAATGTATGTCAAATAACCTGTGAGCAAGACAATCCCTTCACAACTTATTAATAGATGTGTGTTTAACCAATGTTATTATTATTTTTCTGTCAACCTGATACAAACAAATCTGCAGATGTGGCTGGTGTGTGAGTTGTCTTGTCAGTGCTATTTACACCTAGTCAAAGTTTCATTGTCAGAAGCCTTCATGGAAGCCATAGCAAGTGATTTTAAAAATTATTTTTTGCACAATTCTGATGTCATTAGTCAATATGAATTGTTTGTATGAATGCCTTATCTTGTAAATAAGAAAGGTAGTTAGAGCTAGATGGATATAAAGGAAATGTGTGAGTCCATTTACTCTCAGAATCTGTGGGTATGAGGCACTGGAAAGTGAGAGTAAATATGTACAAGACCATGTTTATGAACCAAAGTAGCAAGTCAAATAAAAAGAAAAAAGTTTTTTTGTACAGGGTGGCCAAGGTGAGGTCAGTATCAATATTGGCATTGGTGATGCCAAGTCCATGTTTTGCGTGACGATTATTTAATCAAGATGTGTTGGTGACAAAAGGCTTATCAAACAAAGAATGTTTTAGTACACAGGTAGGCTTGTTTGACAAAAGTGACAGCCATCTTCTTTCACAAAGCTACTGTAAAATTCATATCCGGTCTTGCAAAATTTCATGTTGGCAGCAAAGATTGTGATGTGCAAATTGACTATATACTCACAGTGTTTGTTGCCCATCATGAAAACGTATGGGTTTCTTTTCTCAGGAAATAGGGATGTTTATTCTTAACACTATAAAAGTAAAATGTACAACAGAGATCAGAACTGAAATCTGAGAGTTCAGACACAATCCTAAGAATTCCATATGCTTTTGTACACTAAAAACAACACAGATATTATCCTATTTTATTCATGAGAAAGCTAAAACATAATAAATTTGAGTGGAATACATTTATCCAGCAGCCATAATAGGCAAAAAAAGGAAAGAAAGAAAGAGAGAAAGAGAAAGAAAAAAAGAAAGGAAGGAAGAAGAAAAGAATATCAGCTTAAAGCATTGGGACTCAGGTCAAACATCTGGGTGGGGCAGATGGTGGGGGTGGTAAATTTATCATTTAACTATGTATTTTTAGTTGATCAGTTAGTTGGAAGTAAAACTTTTAATATTTCAGTTTCTTCTCAGAGAAGTGGGGGGAAGAAATAACTTCTTCAGAATTCCAGTTTCTTCAGGAAAGAACCACATTGATATTAGTCTTTTGTCAATGAAAGCCAAAAAGGGAAAAGGATATCACCCCAATGCTGTCTGAAAAAAAAACAGAGAAACTTTCATAGCATAGGCAGACACACAGCTTCCCAAGCATTAAGAGAAAGTGGCATGCACTTACTACTTTATGTGTGTGTGTATTACACACACACACACACACACACACACACACACACACACACACACGAATGCACAGACAAGTATACTAATCAAACAAACATTATTGTCTATAGAACCATCAAGTCACTCAAAATAGAAATGAGAGGAGAGTAAAACTCCCTCTGAATTATTCACAGAGCATTCAAGGGTATTGACTGCTTACAGGAAAGTAAAGGCTAGGGGTCGTTTACTCCTAGGTCTAACTAGTAAAATCTGTTAATTGGGAATCTAAAGTAATATTAATAGCACATAAAAATCATACTTTCTAAAGAAGTTTTTCATCCATGAAGATTTTCTCTTAAGTAGAACTTTCCAAACATGATTAGATATTTCTGCTAAAATGTGCAGTGGGTTTCTAGCCACATTCAACATTTGATGTGTGTATGCCTACATGGCTCAGTTCTCCTTAGTCCTTAGTCATATGGTTGGCTTTCATGAAATTATAGCAGTTTCCTTTAGCTGCTGAATTTTAAAACACTAGCTTGCTTCATTTCCTCTTATGACAGTTCTTTGGTTAGAAATGGCTTTTATAAGTGGCTACTCCAAAATATCTCTCTCTCTCTCTCTCTCTTTCTCCCTCCCTCCCTCCCCCCTTCCCCCTCTCTCTGTCTCTCTCTGTCTCTCCATGTGTGTGTATGTGGGGGGCACACTCTAATATTTAAAGGTCAAAGAATGTAGACACCTACCTCTATGCAGTCAGCATGGCTCTGATCTCTGCTGTGGATTCATTCGTACTAACTTGGGAGAAGAGGTCTTGCATCTGGCCAATCTCACCCTCAGCCACCCCATGGTGCTCTCACTGTTTGCCAAAAGGACATGGGAACACACTGACAGTTCCTTTGGTCTCTGAGAAAACTAATTATGATAGCTTTTCTATCAACTCCTCAGTATTAAGTGACCTGAGAGGACGAGCTGGAAAACTACTGTCCAAGTCCTGTAATAAAGACAATGTCTCTATGAACCCATGCTGGATCTTAGGGAAATAAATGAATCAAGGATTCAGGGACTACAGATTAAAAATTAACTACTAAAAAATTACTGATTAGGTAATTTTTAATTAATGGAAAACTTGTAAATAGACTCTTATGACTCAGTGTATATATCTCTTAGGGACATCTTGGCGTGGACAAGCTCACAAAGCCTGGGTCTGAGCGGAGGATAACTTATATAGCTTCAGACAGAGGAGAGCCACTTGTCACCTCTCCATGTCACTGTGCATCACAGATACTTTGATGTTTGTCTGAGCCTGCTGAGAATTATAAGAGTCAACAAATACATTGTCTCTTGGCCTCCATGCTAGGTGGTCTAGTTCCAGTTCTGTTCCTTGGAATATTCAAGTATCTTCACAGACAAGAGAAGTAACCTGATCCATAATCATAATATTGACAAAAACAAAAACAATAACAATCTTTTTGTTTGCTTTGCTTAACATTTGTTCTTTTCAACATCCTTGAAAGGGTGGTGTTAAAAGCTCTATTTCATAGCAAACAAAGCCGTGGTTTAAATAAGTGATGTGATTTGCTTTTAATTATACAGTGAATTGCTATAGCTCTGGGAAAACTGTGGCTCTCCATTCAGAGGAGTGAAGGGGGACACTTCAGTGTGTGGGTCACCCTGTTTGGGAGCAGGGCCCTTTCTGCAAAGGATTAAAGACATTCCAGCTGAAACTAAAAACAGGCAATGAGGCAAGAGAAGTCTGAGAGATGCTGCTCTCTGAAAAGTGGTCCAGCCATCTGTTTTGCTCATTCTTGACTCCTGACTTTTCTCTTTTACTCTTTGGTCCTTTCCAACTGCGTTAAACAGTTATAAAAAACGCTTCCTGACCTGTCCTAAGAAAGCCTGGCCCAGAGGACTCACATTAGCTCTGGTCTAGGCTTTCAGGAAATTATGTCCAGAGCAACTGGCTCTTCTGGGCCTGGATTTTCCACTAATATTAGAATGGCGCATTCTGGGTCTCAGACCTGGAATTGCAGCCCTTGGAGGCTGAGGCAGGAAGATTATGAGTTCAAGATTAGCTTGGGCTACATAGAAAGATCATGAGGTATATTATCCGTTTTAGCAATCAGGGGAAATGAAAACCCTATTGAGATTTCATCCAGTCCCAGTCACAGTGACTAGCATAGAGAAAATAAGTGCTGGAAGAAAACCTCTAGCAAGAAGGTAGGGGAATAGAAGAGCTCTCTCACACTCTGCTGATGGGATAGAAACTATTTTTTTTCTTTTGGGATGAAAATTATTACAGCCATTGAGGAAGTCAGTATGAAAGTGTCTCAAAATATTAAGCTTAGAAATTCTGTATGATACAGCTATTTATCCCTCCTGGATATACATTCAAAGGGTTCTCTGAACACAGCATGGAGGCACCCATACAGCCATGCCCATCATTGTGCTATTATTCACAATAGCTAAGAGAAGCAGCCTATAGTCCATCAGAAAATGAATAGCTAAAGAAAAGGTAGTATATAGGTAATGAACTTTTATTCTAGTATATAGGTAATGAACTTTTATTCACTTGTAAGAAAAAAAGGAAATTGTGGCATTTATAGAAAAGGGGATAAAACTAGGTATCACTGTGTTAAAGGAAAGTAAGCCAGACTCAGAAATACAAATGTCATATTCTTTCTCACATGTATAGAATCTAGATTTAAAAAAAAAAAAAGATGAAAACATAAGCAGAGCTATTTGGGATAAAGGGGTAAGTGAGAGTCTAGAGAAATTAACATGAAGTGAATGTGGTCAAAGTGCATTGTATACACGTACAAAAATATGTACATAAGGAAGATTGAGATTGGGGATCATAGAAGCCTTCTCAGCCATGATGGGCTGGAAACGCATTAAAAGCAACAAGGAAAGAAAGAGAATGTAGAGAAATGGCTCTTCTAAGCCAATACAAGCCTCCTTACCATACCTCGGGCTTTGTCGCTAGCCAGATAGCAGGCATTCTCCAAACCCTTCAGCCTTGTTCACCAGGCACTGTGTAAATATGTAGGGTCAAAGGAGATCAGTTATGGAGACAGCACACAGGTATGGCTTTAACTTCGGAAACTTTACCTTATAACTCACTAAGGACTAAGGAGTGACAGTTATAAAATCAGATGTCTAGATTAGTCTAAAGATTCCTAAACTTTCCCCTCCCAAACAATATGTGTATGGGTGTAAGCTCCATGTGCTGACAAGATGTAAAGGCAGTCATCTGTGCTTCAGATGAATTGACGTACTTGACATTCAGTTCTCTTTCCTCACAGGTTGCTGAAACTCTTATTCTCTCTGTGAACCTGCTAAGCTAGGTCTAGAGAGTCACCCAGATGACAGACATTAAGCTTCTTCACATGCAATAAATGAAAGTTTTGTTTTTCTTACACCTACCTGGAGAAATGCTCAAGTCTTGTCAACTTCTGTCCCCTCTGCCCTTTGAGAACACTTGAGGAATAATTTGCAAAGGGCATGAGGGTAGAGTGATATATGTTTTGTTCCTATTTAAATTTAGATAGGGGTATTGACATGTTCTTACATTTTTAAATTTAAATAATTTTCCCACAAGTTCAAATAATGTACTTGTCACCTTTTAGAGGCCTGGGAACGGATCTTATCTTCTTTGTCACCAAATGGCACCAGCCTGAGTAAACATGAAGGCAGAATAGAGAGGCAGAGATTTGCTCTGCAAGTGTAACCTAATTCACTAAGGCAAACAGGTGACACTGACGCCAGGTTTAGCAATTTTAACCTCAAAATATAAGCCTCTCCCCTGTGAAAACACAAACAAATAAACAAACCAAAACCCTATTGTGACATTGTCCTCAGGGACTATCTTAATCCTGAACAAACGAACATGAGTGTTGGTGGATGCCAGTATTTAGAAACTGAACAGTTCCAGAGAAGCCAGGTCGATAAAGGTTCCTTCCTCAATTTCTCTATGGTTTGGTATATCCATTTTAATTTAATGCTAATTATTTCTAGCTTCTAAGTTCTATGCTGCAAGAGAGCTCACTTCAGACTAGGAACTGTGTGGTAGTGTCCACTACGGAAAGTGAGAATTCATATCTTTCATCCTTTGCCCTACTTAATCCAGGCATCCTTTGTTCCCCTGTTGGCACAAGATCTGTGTGTTAATTGTGGCTCAGTCAGCTTTCAATATTTGTATTAACATGATTATGTAAGTGCTGGTCATAGTTTATCACAAGCTGTGTTTTCTTACCGGCATAGTAATGATGATGTTCTCCAGAGTTCTCTTTGTGTAGGTTTTGGAGCATATATCGCCAGTTTTCTCCCCCATTTTCCCAAAACTGTGAGAATGATCCTCTTTGCATGTGTTCAGACAGTCAGTACTCACTTAGGAAGTAACTGGGAACCTTCTGAATGGGTTGCCTTTGGGAGGTCTTCCCAGGTGCCCCACATTGTGTGGATCCACAGGTGTCCTGCATCTTCTCATTTCATTCCTTGTACTAGCCCTGCTGTGGTGAATATTCGCAAAATCACAGTATATAACTGGTAACTTTCTGAAAACTCTGTGTGTGTGTGTGTGTGTGTGTGTTTGTCCACACAGTTACCATGGTGGGCATGTAGACTTCAGAAGACAACCCTGGGGAACAGTCTTCACTTTCTAACTTGAGACAGGCTCTCTTGTGGTTCACTGATGTACACCAAGCTAGTTGGCCTAGGAATGCCAGAGGCTTCGCCTGTGTCTGTCTCCCATCTAGTAGAAACATGTCTAGATTTACATAGATTTTTAAGCTCAGGTCCTTTACTGCTTTCCCATACTAGAAAATTTTTAAGTTGAAAAGTATTTATTTTATTATCTTACTTGCTTGACTGGGTCTAACATTCTTAAAAAGCACATGCTTTCTTCTGGTTTTAAGAATACTGTTCTGGTTTCTGTGTTTTTATTTGATTATTATATTTTAGATGTCTGCTGTCTAACAGGAGATAGAAACGGAAAGGATCTGGATATGGGTGGGAGGGGATTATGGAGGATCTGAGAAGGGTTGGGAGACAGAAAACTAATTAGAATATTTTGTATAAAAATCTGCTTCAATAGAAATAAAAGTATGCTTTGAAAAGGCCTATTACTTCTTGGCTTTTGATTCTTTGTATTAAAACATACATTTCTGTTTTTGAAAGGTTATAAAGTTTCTCTTAGTGCTCAATAGTATAACTTTTGTGATCACATATTTTGCTGTAAGTGTAGTTCTGTTTTATTCTGAGTCTTTTTCTGTCCTGAAATTTATTTCTTGAATTATGTCTCTGTCATTTTACCTTTATTTACTATCTTCATTTCCTGAAATCATTTTTTTCTAAGATGCTATAACTTCTGAAATGCTTCACTTGTTTGCTTATTTTTTTTTTTAATCTTTGATCTTTTATTTTCTTTTGTGTTATTTCTTCAGATTTACCTTGAAAGATTTCTGTCCAGAGTTTTTATTTCAAGTTTCATTGCAAACACTTCATGCACTACTTCCTCTGCAAAAAAACGAAAAGTACCGCTCTTGTTTCATTGACACGTTCTCTGCCCACCCTTCAGGGAATCATGACAGTTCTTGAAGTTAGCATCGCATCTCAACTCCAGACTGCCTTCCTTGTTTGTTCATTAGTCTTGACCTCTGTGCTGTGAAATGTTTTCCAAAGATGTCTCATGTTTAAGTGTAAGATACTAAGAAGCTGTGTGCATGGTGGGGCTGTCCCTGGGAATTAATGCTGAGTTATCGTTTATCTACTCTGAACATGACATGTATGAGTGCCAGCGCCTGCGCATTGCTCTCCCTTGGAATGATCACATCCTCCAGTGAAGCCTCCTTTAGCCTCTTACCTCAAGGGTATAACCCTGGGTACTTCACCCTGCAAGCTGTTGGAAAGGAAAAGCCTCAATATCCAATCACCCACTTTCAGTGAAGCACCCATGTTCCTTCCCTTCCCAAACTGCTTTTATTCCTAGTCTCTATCACAACAATAGGAATGTAACTAAGATACCCAGTGAATCTATAACTCACCAATTTGAATATATTGACTGGCTAATAAGCCAGAGATCTCCTGTCTTCCTTTCCAGTGCTGACAACACAAGTGTGTGCCAGCCTTTAGCATGGTCTTCCTATCTCTGCAAAAAGCACCCTACTAACTGAGACATTTTCTCTGCCTTTGCTAATAGTTTAAGGGGAAAAAAACTCAGTGGCAGATGGTGTCTTTGTGAGCTTGTTCTTGCATGCTCTGGGGATCACTATGCACAGCTCTGGATTTGAACTCCACTGTATACTGTTTAGTCTGGAGACCTTGGATGACCTGACACCTGAATGTAGCTCTGTCTCCCAGCTCAGTGCTGTCTCTTATTTTTTGTAACATGCACATCTTAGTGGAATACATGTCCCTTCTGAGTTCTGAAAGTCAGAATGAGGTGACTCATAGGTAAGTAACACACAAGTGGAAAATGCTTGTTCCTTCTTGTTCCTTTTCTGTTGTAATTGTCATCATTGTTGTGCAGCGTTGTTTGGTAGCTGTCTTATCCTGTGCCAGAAAACAAAAATGAAGATGAGACATTTGTCTCACCCTGAAGAACTTCTACTTCAGTGGCAAATATATTAAAAAAACAGTGAGTCAGGTGCAAAGGACACACTCCTAGGACTTACAGAAGGCAAGAGAGTCACGTGGTCCTGGAGTCTAGACCAAGAGGAATCTTAACAAAGAAAAATAAGATATTTGTTTTGATGCAGTCAGGACAAACCAAAGAGTTCCCATTTTTGTAATTCTCAATGAAATAACTTTGAAAAAACAAACACACACACAGCAGGGGCAGGTGAGAACAGACTCTCATTTCCAATTTCTTTGCCTTCACCTTTATGTTTGCTAGTATGTCTTGCTGTGAATCCTTAAATTCTTTGTTATTGAACATATGCTTTGTCCAGCTTCCTTCATTAAGCCCTCTATGGATTATTAGTGACCTTTATCATGTAGTGACTTAATCTCTCTGGATTATTATCTCTATTATAGAAGATGAAAATGATTTAGAGAAGTGTTTTTACTGTCTAAAGTAAATAGTAAATGCTTATCTTTAGGTAGCGTTATATTCAAGCCAGGTACTTACATGTTTCTAATTCTTACCTAAAACATCCTCCTTCTGGCCTTTACTTCTTCCCAGGCCCCAGCACTCAGTATTTCCTGACAAACTCTGCAAATCTTTACAAAGTTAACTTAGGTTTAAGTGCATGCAATGTAAAAGTAGCCATAACTCCAGACCCTCGTGTCTTGAAACTGTGAGTCTCTAACTATGAAAGTGACATGATTCAAGTAGACAGCATTAGATGTAATCGTGTGTAAAATGTCCTGTTGAAAAAAATGAATAATTAAATTTAGGTTTCCAGGGATTTCGGAGACACACTTTGTTTAGTGTTAATTTGATTTGGTTGCTTGTGAACTTGATGAAGTACAGTGCTTGCTTTCAACTCCAGTGTCAAGATTTGACTCTTGCTTCAACTCCGTGTCTCAGCCCCTGCCTGTTTCTGTGTGCAGCATTTAGTCCTGGGTAGGGAACTGTTTACTACACCCTAGGTGCACACTGCGTTTATGGAAAGACCATCTGCCATCACACTGCATTTATACTACTTCCTCTGAAAACTCTTTTGACTTAGCTGTATATCTTACTCACATACTACACGTTGACATTGTTTTGTCTAACTAACTGTGAATGCCTCAAGATCAGGGGCAGTTTGAGATGCAAGACTGATCATTTTTTCATTGAGTTGCAGATTCAGAGAAGGAAAGTAACTTGTCAAAAACCACACAGCTGTACCTCTCAGTATCAAGATGCTGTGCCCCTAGGTAAAAAGGCATAGTTTCTATAGTACATTGTAACTATTTTGGACAATTCTCTTCTGTGGCACTGTGGTGAATTTCTCTGATTTTCCAATTTTTTGAGTGACCCAACACCTCAAGGAAGAGTCTCAGACACCTCTGGCTCTCGCTATTGTCTAGCAGATTTGAGGTGGACCTTGGACTTGTCCTTCCCCATCCCTGGGCCTCAGTTTTTCTCAATTGAGAAGTGAGCATGTTGGGCTAGATGGAAACAAGCCTCCTCCTTTGATTTCACTCAGGGTGTACATGTAGCTCACATTTCCTAGGTGACCTTGGCAAATCAGCTGCCAAACATTGCCAAATGATCTGACTGAACTGAGCTGTGGAAATGGGCTCAGGAAGAATGGTTCTTTCACAGGTACCTTTATCCAGGGAGCACATTATTACCAGATGAAAGTGATTCCAAGAGATAGCAGCCCTGTATCTGAGAATGCCAAGCAGGCCAGCACTTCCCCCTTAACCTCTTCCAGTCAGCAGTTCTGCAGGTTCAGAGGCCTTCCTGAAACCCAGTGAAGACAGACCAGGTCCAGCATAGAACATACTGGGAAGGCAAACCAGAGTTAGACCCAGGACTTCTGAGAGTCAGGGGACCCCCTGAGATGCAGTCAACAGATGTCAGGCTCTGGCACTTCTCAGCTACTGTGCCAATGAATGGCAATATTTTCCTCAAGAGGGAATGTGTCATTCACAATGGCTAGTGCTCTGTCCTGTGCAGGCCATACTAGAACCCTGTACCTCCACTTATGCCCTCTATGGTGATAGCTGACCAATGGAATCCCAACACTGGACCGTTCATTCTACTCTCCAGAAAAAGGGGGCGCCAGGCAGAAAGCCTTTGCACATCCTCAGCACCCATCAGGAGCCAGGCCAAAGCCCCTACCAACTTCACCTCAGGCTTCAACCCTTAGGTAAAGGGCTGCCTTCTTCAGAACAGTCCTTCATTTCCTGTGCTCTCATTTGAGCACGAAGCTTCCTTTAACCTCCATGTTCCCACTCTGCTTCCTGAATTCCAAGCACATAGAGAAAAAAAAACCCATTTCCTCTTTCATTCCCTTGTGGACAAACTAAACCAACACCCCAAGAACTTTTGAGAGATTCAAAACACCTTAGAGAATCAAAAGCAAAACAAGGGCCTACACAACAGCTCAGTGAAAAGAGAAACCTGTGGGCAGGCAGGTCTGCCAACCTAAGCTTGATCTCTGGATCCATCCCATAGGGCATCAGGGAATAATGACTTCCAAGAGCTTCTCTCTGATAGCTATAAAAATGCTGTGATGAGTGCATGACTGCAAGCATGCATATGTGCGCACACATACACACTCACACACACTCTCTCACACACTCACACACACACACTCACTCACTCACACACACACACACATTAATTCATGGATCAATTTTATAAACTGCACAGAAATGGTCCCTGGTGCCTGTTTCAGATGCAGAGAATATTTTCTTTTTTCTGTCACTGTAAGGGCTATCCGTGTCCTGCCTATATGATGTCTCTATAAGCAATGCGTCAGGCCGTGCACTGCAGATTTTCACATGTCTGTCAGAGTCTCCCAAACTATTTCTATTTTCTACCTAGAACCCTTGTAGACATCTCCTCTTGTTTGTCCTTCATGGTCATGCCTGTAGCTTGCCCGACTCATAACTCAGCTACTTCTATATCCAGCTTGCCCGATAGGGCTCTTCAGAGAATGTGCCTTGTTCTCCTCAGTGCCCTTTCATCCTGAGGGGACAGGATTAGGTCTGAGATCCAGACATCCTTGTTGAATGCCACAAACAGCCATGCCCAGCACCCTTCCTCAGATGCTACCCAAGTTTCCTAAATATTGGATTTATCACAGGCGGGAGCACATTTGGTTAATCAACTCTCTTTTTTTCCAAACTGGAGCCACTCTGATAAAGATTTAAAATGTGCCCCTATTGTAAGTGGCTACTGTTTCCAATTACATATGCTTCTCCCAGCCACCATGCAATCTGTTCACTTCATGCTGGTTTGCAAGAGCTGTTCGCACCAAACCATTGACAGCCAGTATCTAAACTGAAACCATCTGCTTAGCCATTTGCCATGCACTGCTGGGTCTTCCAAGCTTACCCAGTGGAGGGCCTGTGGAGCAGTCCATAAAACAAGCATGAATGAACGCAGCCTGTTTTTATTAAATGTCTTGCAAATGATGGGAAGATGGACAAGCCTGTCTGGCAAGGATAATGGCCAATGTTCTCAATGCATACAAAGTCTTGGATAGACTCCAGCAGCACCCTGCATCTCGACACCATCCAGGGTTTCAGGAGTGTGGTCATGTGCTTGCAATAAATTAATCTATGGAAGGTTTTTCAAAGGATTTTATGCTTTCTCCTCTTTCTTGAGAAAAGATTAGCCATAACTTTGCTCCACTTTTCCTTGTTATTACTTACCTGGAAAGTCAGGGAGAGATAAGAATGGCCAAGAACCTCAGGTAACACTGCTCTTTCCTGTTGTTATCAAATCCAGAAGTTTGGGTGTTAAGGCCTTTTCTTACTGATACAGATGGCTTCTACAAGAGTCAGGCCTGGATCCTGAATAATCTTCTGTGTACTTTTCCTAAATATTTTGCTCAAGGTAATGAAGCTTCTATTTAGCGGCTTTCTTAGAAGACTCACTCCAGATTCTGATCTTTGTTTCTAAAATTTTATTCTAGATGCTAGCAAGGAAACTATCAGTGGTCAGGGCTGAGCACACTTACCAATAATCTAGAATATCCAGCCAGTTTTGCCTTGTCTGAATCCAGGGTCATCAGTAGCTTTCTTAGCCTTTGATATCCTAGGTAGAAAAAACATCTGTAAGAATAGGGTGAGTGTTTGAGCAAACACAGCGTCCATCCCATTTGTTAGCACAGTTCACATTGTAAAGTCACAGAGTGGTATGCTAGTATAATGCTCAGAGTTACTAGAAAGGTTTAATTTATAAATGATATATTTTGTTTTATGTGTATGAGTTGTTAGCTGCACATATGGGCGTGTACCACATGAGCACCTGGTGCCTGCAGAGGTCCTGGAAGGACATTGGATCCTCTGGAAGTGGGATTAACCCATGATTTAAGCCTCTGTGTGGGTGCTGAGAACTGAACCCAGTCCTCTACAAGAGCAACAAGTGCTCTTAAACACCAAGCCGTTTCTTCAGCCCTATTAAATTTTTAATGAAAGAAACAAATGTAGAAACAAAACTTGAAGAAAACAATGGTATGATTCTTCCTAGCAGTTGGAATATTGAACATCCATCACCCAACTACAATGTACTGTAACTCAAACAGGTGGGATGGCTATTTCAATGTGGTCAAGCTAAAGACTATGTTGCTTCTGATGCTCTTTGTTCATCCAAACTAGACGAAGGGAGAACTTTGAACTTGAATCTTCATCTATATGCTAAGACGATGCTGAGAGCTTTGTGACTGTTGTTTCTAGCATCCACTGTGTGAAGCTTGCAGAGCTTCTACTCAGTTATAATCTCTCTGGATCCTAGGAATCTACGAAGGCCAATGGTGTGGTCCATCTACAGCAAGTTCACACTTCAAGGGAAGACTCTGAGTCTTTAATTTAGTGTTCCTTACAGACAGGAAGTCCCAGTCCAGCTGTTAATTTTAAAATAAAGCCACAAATCACAGGGAAACAGAAAAGCCCCATTAAACTGAGTGAAAATTACTCCCCCTGGAACAGAGGTTTCTATATTCATTTAACAACTTTTAAGCTTCCATTGCTTAGATAGTAAGAACCACAGAATCTTATAGCATTTATGGAAATGCACCTCAATGTGATGCTCCAACAAGATCAAGAACTACAATATCCAAAATTTTTATGTTAACTCCTTCCCTTATTTCCACTTTACTATTTCTTGGTGAACTCCCATGTTTTGGGCCCTTACTATAAACTGACTCAAACAATTTTTTAATATGGGTTAAAGTACTATTTCTATTTTTTCTGTTTTCAAATTGTGTGTAGGTCTGTGTGTGATGTGTGTGTTTGTGTGTGTAGTGTGTGTGTGTATCATAGTGTGTGTGGGGGGGTGAGGGCCATAGCATACAATTTGAGGATGGAGGACAACCTTGGGTGTCAGTCATTGCCTTCCACCTTGTTTGCAGTAGGGTCTCTTAGTTGTTCAACCACTGCATATCCCAGGTTAACTGGCCCATGAGTTTCTGGGAGTCCCCCATCTCTGCCTCCCATCTCTCCAGGACCAGTAGGGTTGCAGATGCCCATCCTATGCACTCCGAGTGTACATGGATCCTGAGGATTTGAACTAGAATTCTCACATTTGCACAGAAAAGAGCTTTACCCACTGAGATATCTATCCAGTCTCCTGTATGTTTTTCAACAAAAATATTTGCAAATAACAATATTCTTAATCAAATAAAAGGAATTCTAATCACTATCCCTTGAGAACTAGTCACATTTGTTCATTCCAGCCTTCTTCTCTAGCCAACACTGCTTCTTTTCTGGATTGTTCGGTGAACTTATGAACTTATGGATAGGAGGATATGAAGCTACTTGGGAAGGCATCCTGCCTGTTTCTAGGAATAAAAATTATGTATAGTGATTTATTAGACCTGCCATATAAACAAGCAAGGGATATACTCCATTTCATAAACAAATTAGAAGTGGGAGGTCCTCAAGAATAGAGTTTTATTGACTTTTCTTTCCTATGTTCCCTTCTACCAGGCATGACATATTGCATTACAGAGTTCATGCTTAGAAGGTGATGTTGAAAAGCCAAATGCAGAAAATACATAATTAGATAATTTAGTGCTTACTCGGTTACATTTTTTTTTAAAATTCTTACTCCTTCTGAATAATGTATAGTTACTAAATGCTGCCAAAATACACAGTTGAAAAATGAATATCAACCAGAAAAGACACATCTGTTGGTAGACAGATACATACACACACACACCTTAATTGCTTTATTTTCTTTAAATTATCCAGAACATACTTGCTGTGTAAAAGTAAAAGACCACCTTTGATAAGCTCATGTGTTTTATTCTCGGGTCACTGTTCTTCCAGACAGGTCTTACACAGGTCTGTTGCCTTTGGAAGGAAGACTACCTAAGATGCCCTAAGATCTGAGAAAGCCCAGCTTTGGATTTATACTCACCTTGACTAAGCAAGTTAATGGCCTCTGAGCAAGGCACTTTTATCACTCTTGTGACCACACATTTGACAGAAGAAACTTAAAAGAGAAACAGTATGTATTTTAGCTCAGAATTCTAAAGGGTACTGTCCATTATGGTAGAGAAGATAGGATAAAGAACTCAGTGGTGGCAATTATTTCCTAGGAGGGTTATAAGCCTCAAGTCCAGCTCATAGTGCTCCAGCTTCTCTAGCCGTTCCTACTACCCAAACGTCCTATAACCTTGTGCCACCATTTCCAGCTCATAGTGCTCCAGCTTCTCTGGCCATTCCTACTACCCAAACGTCCGATAACCTTGTGCCACCAGCTGCGCAGCAAGTGCTCAAACATAAGCCTGTAGAAGGACATAGCATCTCAAAGCCACAACAGTTGAGACTCCTCCTTTGAAAGTGTGGGACCACACAGGTTTGACTGAGGAAGGGATTTTTGATGATTCAGAAGTGTAAGTGAAAATGCATTGTGACCTGGGCAGGTGTTACACAATCGCTCTAATTCGGCCTCGCAGGTGACCGGATGCCTGGGGCCTTGGAGCTTTGCTGTCACTCTGGTTTCTGAGTATCAGCCCAAGAGATCCTTGTCCTTCCAGTCTCATGAATGCAGTGTCAAGGAGGAATTCCCCTTTCACATCCCTGTGAACACATTCATGCAAAGGCTGGGGATGCTCACACCAACCCTAGGGCATGTCCTTCTTCTGCAGATAGAAAAAAGGGTTTCACCAAGATTAAACACAACCCTTAGTGAGATATCAGGAACCTTTTATAACCCTTTAAAGGCATTAGCAATGTCTCCTGACAGGCCCACTGTCAGCACATGTGACAGCCTTGAAGGCAGAAGAACAAATAAACCACAGAAGAAAAGAGAGTGGTAGCAGGAGATGCTGTGAAAGGGACAGACCTTTAAATCACTTAGGAAACATACTTCTGAACACATCTGTGGGAGTGTTTCCAGAAAAGCTCAACTGGTCAGGGAAGAGCCATCCCTCTTTAGGCTAGGGTCCTGTGTAAATGATAATGACGAAAGCCTTAGGAACACCAGCATTCATTTATCTCTGCTTCCTAACTATGGATACATGTGAGCAAAAGCCTCAAGCTCCCAAGAAAATAGAGCTCTCCTCCCTGCCATGCCTAATCCATCATCTGGGGGCTCTACGCTCAAACTTTGCTCTTGAAACAGGTCAGTTATTCTACATCATACACAAAGTTGCTATCCGTTGACTTTTCTGCAATTGTAAAATTATCATTTGCTATGTCCACTATGGCACCCACCAGCTAGTTGTGCCTACAGGTCACAGAAATGTAGTTAGTACAACTGAGGATCCAAGTATTCTTTAATCAATAAATTGGGGAGGGGGTCAGTGTGTCTGTCAGTCTGTCTGTGTCTGTGTGCATGTCTATGTGTATGTAAATATGATTTATTGAAATGGTTGCTGCACCACATTTTATATATATATTCTCATCTGATCTTCCCATGGCCCTTCTACTACATTCTGTAGATGAGCTCAGGAAGAAAGAGTGATGTCGAGCTGTTTTTCTTGCAGTGAATAGTAAAGCTGGTAAAGCCTGCTTCTAAAACACCATTCCCTTAGTTTCCCTTTACATACTCAAGACATCTGATTGAAATTCATGTTCCCATCGGTTCCGGTTCCGGTTCCGCTTCCAGGACCAAGTGCTGTCTGCAGAGTCCCAGCGCATTCTGGAGCGGGGGCAGATAAACTCTGCCTGTCACCATACCCACAGCTCCTGCTGAGGGAATTTGCACGGCTACCCACCTCCACATCGAACTGAGCGAACAGACAACTACAGGGGTCCCTGAAGGGTAGATTCAGACCCTGCCTAGAGAGGCGACAGGAGGCACACAAACCCGAGTGCCACAACTGACCAGGAGCCATCTAATCATGAACCATTGAAGCCATGGGCAAACGTCAGTGCAAAAAATTACATAATAATACAAAGAACAACATGATAACTCCAGAAGAGAGTAGTGATCTGACAAATACAAGACCTGAACTGAGCAATGAAGAGGAAACAGAAGGAAGCAACACCAAAAATTCCTTTTTGATGATCATCAAAGCTCTCAAAGAAGATATGAAAAAAAAACCTTAAAGAAATAGAAGAAAATACAAACAAAAAATTGGAAGAGATGAACAAATCTATGAAAGAAACATGCCAGGAATTAAAAGCTGAAATAAAAGCTGAAATAGAAGCGATACAAAAGGCACAAAATGAGGCAAAGATGGAAATAAAAAACCCGAAGAAAAAAGCTGGAACCACAGATACAAGCATAACAGAGTTCAAGAGATGGAAGATAGAATCTCTGAAGTGGAAGACTCAGTAGCTCAAATAGATATATCAGTCAAAGAAAATACTAAATCCAAAAATGTCATAACTCAAAATGTTCAGGAAATCTGGGACACCATGAAAAGACCTAATATGAGAATAATAGGAATAGAAGAAGGAGAAGTATACCAGCTCAAAGGCACAGATAATGTTTTCAATATAATCATAGAAGAAAACTTTCCTAACCTGAAGAAGGAAATGCCTATAAAGATACAAGAAGCTTACAGAACACCAAATAGATATGATCCCCAAAAAAGTCAGCACGCCACATTATAATCAAGCCACAAAACATACAGAACAAAGGAAAAATTTTAAGAGCTGCAAAAGAAAAGGGCCAACTCACATATAAAGGCAGACCCATCAGAATAACGCCTGACTATTCAATGGAAATGATTAAAGCTAGAAGGGCTTGGTCAGAAGTTATACAGATGGTAAAACAGCATGGCTGCCAAACTAGAATACTATACCCTGCAAAATTATCAATCACCATAGATGGGGTAAACAAGGTATTTCAGGACAAAGTCAGACTGAAAGAATATCTATCTACCAATCCAGCACTACAGAGAGTATTAGAGGGAAAACTCCAACCTAAGAACCCCAGATACACCCACGAAATCACAAACAATCAATAAGTCCACAGAAGAATACCATAGAGAAAGAAAATACAAACAAGTTGCCACCAAAAATGGCAGGAAATATGATTCAATGGTCACTAATTTCCCTTAATATCAATGGTCTCAACTCTCCTATAAAACGTCACACACTAACAAGATGGATACAACAACAGAAGCTATCCTTCTGTTGCCTACAAGAAACACACCTAAACTGCAAAGGCAGACACAGGCTTAGAATAAAGGGTC
>PVIH01005276.1:27478-90933 GCA_004025045.1 Sigmodon hispidus
TAAAAGGGACCAAGATGGTCACTACTTATTCATCACAGGAAAAATTGGTCAAGAGGAGATTTCAATCTTAAATATTTATGCCCCTAATATAGGGGCACCTACATATGTAAAAGAAACACTGCTAAAGCTCGAATCCCACATCAATTCTTACACCCTAATAGTGGGAGACTTCAATACCCCACTTTCAACCATGGATAGACCAACCAGACAGAGCCTCAACAGAGAAATAAGGAGTCTAAATGAGGTTATGATGCAAATGGATTTCATAGATATCTACAGAACTTTCCACCCAAAGGCAAAGGAATATATATATTTCTCAGCTCCTCATGGAACTTTCTCCAAAATTGACCACATAATTGGTCATAAAGCAAATATCAGCAGAAATTCATGTTATGTAGACTGGCTGACATGTTTCAAGGACAAGGTCATACATAGATTTGTTTGTGTTGTGTGAAATGGACTGCAGGTAGATAAGAAGCAGAGGCAAGGAAAACAGAGGGTGTTGCCATGCTCTGGGCAATGGGATAATAGAAGCAAGAGTTGATGGACAGCCAGGAGTTGATGTACAGCCAGAAGTTGATGGACAGGCTGCCACTTTGCAGAAGGAAATCAAGACTATGCTGGGGCTCATCAAGTATTGAGACCAGAAGCTGCATTCACCAAGTCACTGAAAGGATCTGGTAAACAGTTCATGAAGGAATTAGTACCGTGTGTTTTCCTAAGCATGACCGCTCCAATACTCACTCTCCAAACTTCCCCACTGACTCTAGGCATGTTGACAAACCCCCAAGAGCCTTCCTGCTCTGTGAAGTCTCCCTGCCCCTGCTTATCTCTGGTTTATCATGTCATTGAGTCATAAATAAATAAGTATCTTGTTTGGCCCCTACTCTGACCATAGCTACTGAAGTCTGGAAGAGAATTTTATGGCCAGCCTACAGGTATGTTTTGCTCTAAGTGTCTGGGTCCCATGGTTATAACATAACAATGGATGCCTCTGAAAGGCAGTGGCAGATTGGATGATGAGATGTGGTTCACTGTCTCCTCTCTCTTTGATTAGAATCTTTGCCTAAGGGAAACAAATCACTTCCTCCACCATGGAAAAGAGGAAGGGCTGGTGTTCTTTGCAGGGGAAGTTGCTGAGGACACAGTGTAATAACAGAGATGGCTTCTCCTTGCAATGGAAGTGTACTGTGTGGAGTGCACTCATTTCAGAAAAGATAACCATGAGATGGACTGCTGTGATCTTGTCTCTAGGTCAGACTCCATGCCTGCATCATTAACACTGCTTGCTGTCAAGGACTAGGAATAACAGAAGCTCACTAGGAAAAGCAGGAAATTCCCCACTGGATAAACACTGATTTTCTCAATTTCCATTATTCTCCCAGGTGATGCATCTCACCAACTTGATAAAAGCTTCAAATTCCTAATTCGACTCCTGTAAATTTACCATTCAAATTTGTTTCCTACAAACCAACTTGTATAAAGTGAAGACATATCCACTTCAAGGAACAGCTGAGAGGAAGGTTTTTGTTGTAGATATGAGGAGAATACAGCCAGAGACATCTGAAGAGTTCAGAGCAGGAAGACAAAGTAAAAGATTTAATATATATATATAGAGAAAAATGGACAGAGAGGAGAGAGGGCTGGGGAGAGTAAGAAAGGAAAATCAAGAAAGGATAACAAAGACAGAGAGCAAACAGGGAGACAATTGAAGACCAAGCGAGAGCGCCTGGCTGAAATGGCGGGGCCATATAGGAAGGAGAAGACAGGGAAGGCAGCCCATGAGATGGAGAAGTTTAGGGTACAGGACAGAGTAAGAATGCCAGAATCGACTCTGTCATGGGTACTTTGTGGTGCTGAGGGAGCCTGAGGCCAGCATGCACTTTGGCGTGCTAATAGGCACCACAGTTAGCCATTTGTCCAGAGCATTTTTAGACCTGACACAGGTGTGGCCAGATGAGGCTACTCTGCATTTTCTCCATAATGAGCACTTTTGAGAAGGGTTTGGCCTTCTGTCAGGGTTGCATTGAAAGAATGATCATTGAATTCCATTCTGTAAAGGTTCCTAAGCTTTATGTTTCATGTCGCATCATATTTGAGAGAAGACGAATCAGAGAAAGGGTTAGAAGATAAGTACATTAGAAGTAACTTTATTGTCGACGTGTTTATTTTATCACTCATTTATGCCTTCATTTATCATCCATACATTCATTCCACTATGTGGACAAAAATGCCTACTGAGTCTCCATAGATGCAATATATACACAGATTAGCCAAATAAGAAATTTGAAAAATGGGGGTCAGGACAAACTTGGAGTAAACAGCAATAGTTTATCACAGAAAAGGCTAATTACATGGATGCAACAAGTACATGTGAAAGAGCTCAGAGAAAGAAATGAAGAGCATGGATTCCATGCTTTAAATCCTGGCTCTATACAAAGTAGATGGATGATGCCTTGGACAGTTCACTTTTTTCAGCCTCAATGTTATTACCTACAAAAATGGACGTAATTTGAATGGAAATGTGAAAATATTTACAAAAATTTTCCAATGTCTATAGAGAATTTGCTTCAACTAATGCTACTTTTTGGAGTGACTTTTCCTTGTCAGTTTATTAGTATATATTAACCATATGGGGGAGGGTCCGTTGTAACTTTTCCATACCTGCATACTGCAATTATAAGCATCCCTTTCTGGATTTCTCCTCTCCTCTTTCTCACTTTCACTTTTCTATATCTCTGATGCCATTGATAGCTTTACTCTTATGTCTCTGTAATGCTTCTAGCTTTGACATGTGGGAGGGGGAAAAAGTGACATTCTTCCATCTGAGACTGGCTTATTTCACCTAGCATGAGTCTACATTTCTATCCACGTTCTTGCAAATGACAGACTTTGACTCTTTTTTTGTAGCTGAATAGAGCTCTGCTATATATGCATACTATTTTTGGTATTCCTTCATCTGCTGATGGGCACCTGAGCTAACTCCATAACCATGTTGTCATGAGGACTGAAATCATAAATGTTAGTGTGCTGGTATCTCTAGAGGGAGTCAAATCTGATTGTGTTCTCGTATATACCCAAAAATGGTATGGCTGTTTTATATGGATGGTGTTTGCCATTTTCTTGGTCATTATATGTCTCAACTTCAGTGATCAGGACCATTTACTAATGCTTTTTTCAAACAAATGAAAATTACTAATGACCTCACAGCCTAAGCAAGGTACTCAGAAGTTCTGGTAAGTGTTTTTGATGAGCTAGCCTCTGACAAAGTACCTGTCTAATGCACATTTTCCTAGGTTTCTGCTTCTGGCAGTTCAAATAATATGAGTCTGGCTGTACTTTTACAGGAAATGTGAATAAACAAGCAGAGAAACAAACCTCTCAGAGATTTGGCTTCGTGAGCTCTTTTCACAAATTTGCATCTTGTATTTGTTGACACACAGAACTCAGAAGCAGTCATAGAAATCTACTAAGGAAAAAAAAAACAGTACAACTCTGTCCATAGAACACTCACATACCTATGTCATGATCATCATAATTATTGTTATCATTAAACCAATAGCAGGTTGGCATTGTTATTGTTGATGGTTACTGATGTTAAAAGAGTTGGTCAAAACAGATAACTAGCCACAACCAATGAGATCCTCCCAGTGGCACGCAATAACAAATAAGTCAACCAGTGAAACAGTATGGTAAGCTCTCCCACTGTAGCAAGAGGGAAGGGCTGCCTAGGGTGTATACTCACCAGCTTCTTCCTTCACTCGGAATAAGAATCAGGAAGAGGCTACATCAATGTCTGATTTCTCAGAAGGAAGAACTGAGACACTGGGAAAACAGGGAATGAAAGAAGTTTCTTTCTCTACAGACTCTTTCTTGCTCCATGTAGACTGAGAACAACCAACTCAGACTACTAATAACCTCTCTGCTTTAGAAGAAAGGTTTCATTCATAAACCACTAAGTAGGAAAATACCAACTTTTCTCAGAGTGCCTAGGGAAATACCAATTCTGAAAGTGCTCTATTAAAGTGAAGGGGAAATTAAATGATATTTTACTTTCTTACTTTAGAGCAATCCTTATTCTTTATGTTTCATTCAAGAAACCAAAATCCCTTTTAAAAATAATTAATTGAAGAAAGCAATGGCAGCTGCCTGTATTGGTCCAGATGCTCTTGATTTTAAATCACAGTATTCCATACCTAAAGACATTCAAGTAAGCGTCCTGTGTTTTTTTTTTTTTTTTTTTTTAAGCAAGAGGAAAATATGGTCTTAGGAGTCACTTTAGGTCACAGGAAGTTCTCTCTCTCTATCTCTATCTCTCACTGCTTTCTCTGGTGTGTTCATCTGGACCAGTTGAGAGGGTGGAATGATGTACAGCAGCAGTTTTTAGCCTGTAGGTTGCAATACCTTTGGCAAACCTCTATCTCCCAAAATATTTATTTGCAATCCATAGAAGTAGCAAAATTATAGTCATGAAGTAGTAATGAAAATAATTTTATGGTTGCAGAGTGTCACTACAACATGAGAAACTATATTAAAAAGCCCTCAGCATCAGGAAGGTAGGGAACTACAGATCTGGAGGTTCCCTTACTAAATCTGTATTTATAGAAAGAAAGAAGGAAGAAAGGAAGGAAGGAAAAAATAATGTGTTCTATTTTGGGGATATTTTGGATCAGGTCCTCAGCATAACTGTCTCTTTCTTTAAATTGATGGTTCAGTGCTGAATCTTTTTCATCAAGACTTCCACTCCCAGTCTTGGCATTTTTCTTGGGGAAAACTGTAGCCAGAGATTTCTGGCCCAGCCTAGCCCCTCAGTTCTAATGAATCTCTCCTTCCCACAGCCTGGTCTAACCCAAGGTTTGGACACACAGCCCCACTTGGTCCCCAATAATCACACAAAGGCTTATATTAATTACATGCTGTTTGGCCGATAGCTCAGGCTTATTGCTAGCTAGTCTTATATCTTAACCCATTTCTATTAATCTGTTTTGCCAAGTGGCTTGTGGCTTACTTGTACTCCATTACATCTTGCTTCTTGGGCTGCTGGTTTGCTGTTCTCCTTCCCTTGTATCTATGCTTGGTTTTCCCACCTGCTTCTGAGCTGCTCTGCCATAGGCCAAAACAGTTCCTTTATTATCCAATGGTATTTACTGCATACACAAAAACATCCCATATCACTTCCCCTTTTCTGTCTAATCAAAAAGGAAGGTTTTAATTTTAACATTTTCTTGCATTCTGTTGGTTATGCTTGTGTCTGTAGTTCTGGTTCATTTCTTCAGATTTTCTATTTCCAGCATTGCCTCAGTTTGTGTCTTCCTTATTGCTTCTATTTCAATTTTTAAATCTTGAAATGTTTCCTTCACCTGTTTGATTGTTCTTTCTTTGATTTCTTTATTTATTTCAGGGATTTGTTGATCTCCATTTTTTTGCTTGTATTTTCTTCTATTTCTTTAAGTGAATTGTTTTATATCCTCTTTTAAGGCTTCTATTATCTTCATAAAGTTGTTTTTAAGGTCATTCCCTTCTCTTCCTCTGCATTTCCATGCTCAGGTCTTGTTGTAGAGCCACCAGATTCTAGTGGTGCCATGTTTTTCTTTATGTTGTTCTATGTATTCTTTCACGGGAGTCTGCCTATTGCTTCCTTTGTTCCCTACAGGATTTGTCTTTATCTCAGGGAGTTAATTTTGGTGCAATCTGCTCTGACTGCGTCTTGTGTCTCGGGAAGTGTCTCTTGGTTCAGTCTGGGTTCTTGGTCTACTTCGAGGTAGTATATTCTGTGTCTCAGCGACCCCTTTTTAACCAGGAACTGCTGACACACTATGGGTCTCAGGTGGCCAGTTTTGATCCCAGAGGTGCTGAGAAACTAAGGGTCTCAGGTACCTGTTATTGATCCAATAGAAACTCTCAGTCTGATGTGCATCAAGGGTTTCTTATTCTCTTAGTCTGCTGTAGGATGGGGGTCTGTGGGTTTCCGGTTTCCACGGAGGTCTCTGGGTAATGGAATGGGTTGGGGAATTGGGTGGGGTTTTGGAGCTGGGTTGTCCAGTGAGCTGGGTTTTACTGGGGGTTCTGGCCTAGAGGGGCTTTTTCTGCTGGCCTGGATTTAGAGCAGAGCTGAGTGGGGGTGAGGTTTTAAGGGCTGTGTTCCAGAGCCTGGGTCCCGGAGACCAGGATCTCCTCCTCGGCTAGGCATGGAGTCATTCACCTCTTAGTCTGCTGTGGGCCAGGGCTCTATTTCTCTTTTTTTAAGGATTTTTCTCTACCCTTTTTCTTTTCTTTCCCAACCGAGGAATTCTCTTTCACATATACTGTAACCCATTTAGAGATTTTCTCCATCTGAATCTGTTTTATTGTGTATCCTTAATCATTTTCTAACCAGGGTTGTTTTTAAAATGCTATACTGTAAAGCACTGCTGGGTCTGCTCTGCTAGGCTTTTCAACATGGCGGAGGTACCAGAGTCACGCTTACCATCCCAATTCTGGGACGCAGTATTAAATATCATGGAGCTGTTTTTAAGTCCACAACTATGCTCCCAAATTCGTAAGCAGCAGTTGGGAAAAGTCTCTCTGTACCACAACCCTTGAGACAGACTGTGTAAATCAGCCATGCTGGTCAGTTTATGGTGGCTGGCACAGGCTGCATCCCCCAGGCTCTGAGACTAGGACTAGGAAGCCCAGTGTGGTTCTTTTTCTGTGCATTTAGAATTTTTTAAAGCTTGCTCAGGTCTATCTGGATCAATGCAGTACATTGTAACACTATTTGTAGCCAGAAGTTTCTGGCCCAGCCTACCCTCACAATTCAAACGAATCTCTCCTGCGTGCATCCTGGTCTAGCAAAAGGTTCAGACGCACAGCCCCTTTAGGTCCCATATAATCACACAAAGGCTTATATTAATTATATACTATTTGGCCTATGGCTCAGGCTTATTGCTAGCTAGCTCTTGAATCTTATTCAACCCATTTCTATTAATCTGTCTTGCCAGGTGGCTGGAGGCTTCCCTGTACTCCATTACATCTTGTTTCTTGGGCAGCTGGATCATGTCTCCGAGTGACTCTGTCCTCCTTTATCTATGCTTGGATTTCTTGCCTGCTTCTTAGCTGCTCTGCCATAGGCCAAAACAGCTCTTTTATTATCCAATGGTACTCACAGCACACACAAAGACATCCCACATCAGAGAAATTCATTCCCTTGAAGGTGGATGAATTCATCCCTTGGCATATCTCTTGGGGGTCTTTTATTGTGTCTAATGGGTCCCTTCTTTTAAACTCATTCTTTCAATTAAAACAGTGTTCACCTAATTATTCACATTAGAGGTTTCAATATTTCCTATATTCTCATCTTCCAGCGATTGGATCCAAGAAAATTTCTCAGAGCGTTTTCTAAGTAGAGGCATTCTGCTAGCTTTTTCAGATACAGGTGTAAGTACAACATTGTCACTGGTCTCAAGACTGTTACAGGTCATATGAAGACAGAATATCTAAATTATATCTGCTGAGAAATAAGAAATGTATAAAAAGTATATGAGAGAAAGTGGTCAGTTGTTCTAGAGACTGGGAGCTTAGAAATGAATAATAAGTTTTCTGAAAATTTTGAAGCAATATATAAATTATTATGAACAATAATAAATTAATACTGTAATAATCATGGTACTATTATTAAGAGCACATTGAAATCTATGTATTGTTAGTATCATGGATACAATTTTATTTAATATTTGGGTAAGAGGGTAAGGCAAAGTCTTACTACATACTGGTGAATAGGATTGTTCTCCTGCCTCAACTTTCCAAGTGCAGAAGTTATAATCCTTATCACTATGCCCATTTTTGTTATATAATATTGTTAAAACAAAATTACTTCTCATAATAAAATAGTAAGTTGTTGTTGGGTCCTAACAGTTCCCTAGCAGGGAAGGGATGAGAAGATGCAGAGCCAATGATGCAGACCTCAAGAGTCAGCTGAAAAGGACTAACTCTTTTATTCAACAATGAGGAGAGTCTTATATGCCCTCCTCCCAGCACCCAGGCTGTGTCACAATCTGATGATATTGCATGGCCATCTATCCTTGGCTGGGCACCATCAGGAGGTATGACAGCATCTGTTGCTAGGCAGATTCCAAATGATCAAGAACTGTGGGCAGCATTTGTTGGTAGGCAGATTCCCAGCTATCAGGAATATTAAGCAGTGGCTGTTGCTAGGCCCTCAGGCAGACTCCAGGTTGGTTCATAAGGTAGCATCTTATGTGCATGTATGCCTTGGCAACTGGTTTCAGCCAATTTCCTTGATCCTATGGGCCTATTCTATTACAATGGATGACTGAGAATATAGCTACATTATATATTACTAATACAGTCATATTTCTGTGGTATTCTTAACATTTATATTAATTTTTTATTTGTAAAAACCTATGAATATATAAATGTAGGTAATGTCAGTCCCATCCTGGCAAAGTGGAGATAGGATTTGACAGGGTCAGCCATTTTAGAAGTTCTGACATTGCCATACTGCTCTCTTCCATCTTCTTTGTCTCCATCCTGACTCTCTTTGCTTAGTTATGTATATTTGCAATATATATGTGTGTGTATATGTATGCATTTATATATTTCACAAAAGAATTAATTCTGAAATGGGCTGCTAGCATACATTGTAACAATCCCCCATGTGCCATTTGTATACATTTTATCAAAGTTGTTCCTTCAAAAGTCAAATTTACATGAGGGCAGCCTTCTGTTTACTAGAGGAGGCCATTCTATCCCTAGGCCCTTCCCCAGTGGAACATCAATCACAGCTGAGACTATCCCTGGGAAAAAATGAGTCTGCGGTCTGGAGTGTAGACCTTAATTCTATACTACCCAGGATTTCAGATCTGGGCAGTTCTGCCACTGGTTATCAGGGTGATATGTTCTTGTATTCTTTTCATTCCCTCAGAAGAGAAGGATTTAGATATTTCTTAAAATATTTTTTAGGTTTTCTTTTTTCTTTTTTAACATCTTCCAGACCAGGCAATTCTCCCTAAATAGTGCAGATTGCAATGAAAGTGGAACAATCTTGCTAGATGGATTCTCCTTCGATTGGAAGTATTTTTCATTTTGACTGCCATTCAATCCAAGCAAGCTCTCATTAGCCAATGAAAGGAGCAGATAAGCCTCATCAGTTTTCAAACATCTATCTTAGTGGTATTATCCACTATGCAATTGAGAGCCAGCCAATGAGGGGAGCAAACTGATCTTAGCTGGCAATGAATTGGGAAGTCAGTGTGTGACTTTCCTTTGTGATCTGAAGGCTAACACAGAGATAGACATGGGCTCTAGTCTCTAGGCCACTGAGGGAATTTCAAAGGATGTGTTTGTACTAGATCCAGAGGAAACCACACACCTGAAAGCCATTTCTTAGGCTTCCTTCTCTCTCTGGATGCTTGATACACCATTGTCAGGGAGAAGAAGGTAGCTTGCAGTAGTTCTGTGTAGTAACCCCTGTGGTATGCATGGCCTGAACAGACTATATGGATCAAACAAGTCCACTCCAGCCCACCACAGCCTCAGTGCTTCCAAAGTGATACCCACCATTGTCTCTTGGCCTCCTGCAGTTGAAACAACACTGCCTAGTCTCAAGGCCTCTCATTGTGTGGCCTCCATACACTTCCCCTGACTCATCCTCTGCAACTGAACTCACAAAATTGTCCCCAGTGTTATGGTCTATGCTATGGTTTTTTGCTTTGCTCAGCTTTATTCTCATGACCACCTCTGGTGCTTTAAGTCATAATTCCCACCCTACCCCTCATTCTTCTAATACTCTAATACCCCAAAGCTGTCATTTATCTATAATTCCCACACACTACAAATTTCTTACCATGCAGGCTGTCCCCCTTTCTAAATTATCTGGTTCACAGTTGACAGCGATTGTCTACCTTCATCATCTAGCTGCACAGCCTACATAGGCATTCTGTTTTACGTGGTAACATACACACTCCTTGGTCTCTAACCACTCCATCTCTCTTACACTTCCTTCCTGATCTAGGGCCATTATATCATTGCCTTCTATGCCAGTAATAGAATTCCTGCCTTCATTCTCCACCATCCATCCTTTTCCTCAACCCCCTTGCACTAAAGCCCTACTTTGCCCTTTGTTGATATGATAAAAAAACACTGACCAAAAGCAACCTGGAAAGGGAATGCTTTGTTTCAGCTTATGGGTTATAGTCCTTCATCAGGGGAAGTCGGGGCAGGAAACAAAGCAGGGACCATGGCTGCTTACTGACTGAATTTGAATGGCTTGCTCAGCCTACTTTTTATACAACCAGGACCACCTGCTCAGACCAACCATTAATCAAGAAAATGCTCCATAAGCTTGCCCTCAGACCAACCTGATGAGTCAGATCCCCAGCAATAGCTCTGTCTTCCGAAGTGACTATAGTTTGTTTCTGGTTGACAAAACTAAGGAGCACGCTAAGCTACCCCTGATCCTTTTCCCAACTGTCCATCTAGTGATTATTCCTCAGAAAGCAGGGTTTCCTTGATCAGTGCACTCAGTATCATGTACAACCTGTTTCAGCACTCCAGTGTCTGTTTTTCTATTTTTATCTGAGTAATTTTTGATTTCTTATACTTGCTCTAATAAATTACAAGCTGAAGAATGCATGACATTGTATTCATTTTTGTTCATCTTTCTCAATGCATTAGTATACAACAAAGTACTTGTCATATAGCTATTCCTGTGGCTCAATGTCTGTTTGTCACCAAATAAACACATGATGAAAAAGGTTGGCTTCTTATGATGTGGAATTACATATCTTCTAACACGAGATAAACAACCTATGACTGTAATGATTCATAAATGATAAGAATGATGAACTGGAAAATTATTTTAACTTCAACGTAGTCTTAGGCTATAAAGTTCTTGTCAAGAAAAAAAAAAGCCTTTTTTTTGGTCAGGATAGAAGCTAGAGATGCAAGTTTTAAAAACATGCTTCCTTTCTGTGTGGAGGTTTATTGTATGCATGAGCCTCTGTTCACAGATTCGGCTCCCTAATGGGCCCATCAGAGACTCGTGGGGACAAATTTCAAATGTAGTTTCCAATCAAATCATCCATCCATAGAGCTATCAGGTGTTTCCTTGAGTTCTGAGGTAATTAAGATTCTTCCTGAGGACAGTCATGAGGAGCTTTTCTGATGACCCTGTCATTTCTCTTGGAATGCTGGCTCTGAAGTTACAGCCAGCCACACTGATTTATTAACCCTAATGACCTGGAGCCACAATTATGATTCCATAGTGATGAAATGCTTTCTGGTAATTCCTTTACTCTGGAGACCACAAAATTCTTTTACAACCCGTAGTTGTTTAGGCCTTGGTTGTACTGATTTCTGAACCTGGAAATAATACAGAATTAATGTAACAATAAGTAATTTTTGAGCTCCAGACACAAGATCTGACTCTCTGTGCCAGGTTTATTTTAATTTATTGAGATGAGGTTTCTCTGTGTAGACCTGGCTGTCCTGGAACTCACTCTGTAGACCAGGCTGGCCTCAAACTCAGAGATCTGCCTGCCTCTGTCTCCCAAGTGCTGGGATTAAAGGCATGTGCCACCAGTGGTAGGCTCTGTGCCAGATTGTTTTGTTTTGTTTTGTTTTGAGCCTAGGCTGTAGGAAGAAATAAAATTGTAGGAAGTCAAGGTTGAGTTTTTACTCCAGGTTTTAAGAAAACTCTTTCCATAAAAGTCCTGGAGAGATCAGAAATACAGGGAAAATATCTAAATATAATAAAGGCAATTTATAAGAAGCTGACAGCCAACATCAAACTTAATGGAGAAAAGTTCAAAGCAATCCCACTAAAATCAGGAACTAGACAAGGATGTCCTCTCTCCCCTTACCTATTCAATATAGTTCTCAAAGTTTTAGCTAAAGTAATAAGAGAATGAAAGGATATTAAGGGACACAAATTGGAAAAGAAGAAGTGAAGCTATCTCTATTTGCAGATGATATGATTGTATACATAAGTGACCCACAAAATTCTACCAGGGAAATTCTACAGCTAATAAACACCTTCAGCAATGTAGCAGGATGAAAAATTAACTCAAAGAAATCAGTAGCCCTTCTATACACTAAAGATAAAAGGGCTGAAACAGAAAAAAAAAGGAAACACCAACCTTTATAATAGCTGCAAATAGCATTAAGTACCTTGGAGTAACTATAACCAAAGAAGTAACAGATCTATTTGACACGAACTTTAAATCACTGAAGAAAGAAATTGAAGAGGATATCAGAAAATAGAAAGATCTCCCATGTTCCTGGATAGGTAGGGTCAAAATAGAAAAAATGGCAATTCTACCAAAAACAATCTACAGATTCAACACACTTCCCATCCAAATCCCAGCACAATTTTTTACAGACATTGAAAGAACAATACTCAATTTTATTTGGAATAACAAGAAAGCCAGCATTGCCAAAACAATTTTGCTCAACAAAAGAACTTCAGGAGACATCACCATCCCTGACTTCAACTTATACTATAGAGCTACAGTAATAAAAACAGCCTGGTACTGGCATAAAAACAGACTTGTGGATCAATGAAATTGAATTGAAGATCCTGACATTAACCCAAAAACCTATGAACACCTGATCTTTGACAAAGAGGCCCAAAATATTCAATGGAAACAAGATAGTATCTTTAACAAATGGTGTTGGCATAACTGGATGGTAATGTGTAGAAAACTGCAAATAATCCAAGCCTATCACCCTGCACAAAACTCAAATCCAAGTGGAACAAAGATCTCAACATAAACTGAGCCACACTGAACTTGATAGAAAAGAAAGTGGGAAACACCCGCCAACAAATCGGCACAGACGACCACTTCCTAAATATAACACCTGGACGTCTCTCTGGTTCCTTCTACCTCACTCTTTCATTGCTTCTCATCTGTTTAGGTGATTGTACACAGCACACATCTTCTCTAAAGAAAATCCCATAGATCAGTATGTTTACATTCTCCAGTGTTCACTGGGTAAAACAGTCTAGTTATTTTTCTTGTCACTGTCAGTGTCTCCCCAGCCTCCTTGTGTCCACACTCCACAAAGACATCTTCTCACAGATCTGATATTCCTCAGACATAGACATTCACTATCCTGTAACAGATGGAATGATTGGTGCCTGTTACGAAATGTGCCCACCAAGCCAAGCCTTTGGAAAACCATGCTCCTTCTGAAACACTTCTCCTACTATGTCATTCTCCCACTCCACTTGAAAAAATGTGCCCCCAAAGGGTATCATTGACAAAACTTGGGTTCCTTAAAGGACTTCATTGACTCTCATGCCATCAAAGGGTTACCTTTTACCATTCTCTCATTCTGCATCCCTACACATCAACTGTCTGTATGTATCACAACAGCATTGCCCATGTCTTTTGTCTATCTGTATAACTTAAATGTACATACCTTTACCAAGCAACACTTCCATCTCCAAGCCTTAGCTCATGAATCCCTCATCTTCGCTGGGTTCTATTTTTATGAGTTGTCTTAGCTTCCAATTCTGGCTTTACTTCATTTCTAAACTTCCATTAGGGACAAGGAAAAGGCATATTGTCAGTTCAGGGACATCTGAACATAAAAATCAAGTTATCAAGATGAAAAGATAAAATGAGAATTTATAGCCTCAAGATGCCATTAGCCATGTTTAAAATGATTGTCTGAAGAACACCGAAAGCCAATGTCATGCTTAAGACAAAGAACAAATGTTTGATGCAAGAGAGTCACAGCCAGGTGGAAATCCAAGTATCTGTGGAACCCAAGGAGAGGGCCAAAATGATATCGGACTTTTGAAGAAGCACAAAACCAACTCTGTTTAGAAATATTTGCCATAGCTCATCTCACAAAGGTGATGCTGCTTAGCTGAATGTAGTGGACTTGTTAATTGTTAATTGCAAACAGAGGAAAGAACATACCAAACCCTAGCCATTGTGGCTCCCAGTAGCCAGAAAGATAAATAGATATGATGAGGACAGAACACCCTTGGCATCTTCTTTAGACATGTTATTGTTACAATCTGCAACTTTGACAACCATTTGTAATTTTTCATCAAATTATGTGGAGATAATAATAACATTATCTAGGTCCTTTCTTCAAACTAATCCATATTTATGCACACTTAAGCTCATGGATTCAGGGAAATTTGTAAACTCTGATCTCCTAATCATAATTCGGAACCTATGGGTCATTCTGCTTTAAAGATATCATCCATTGTTTATGTGGAGATTTTATATTATAAGGGTAACAGCTGAGATCCTCAGCATATTTGTAAATGCTCTCTATATATCATCTTATTTAATCTTTATATTGATTGTATGGCTAAGATCTCCTATTATCTACATTTCACAAATAATAAAACCGAGACAGAGAAGACCCAGAACTCAGCCAAAACCATGAGGCATTTGGAATCAGCCATGGAAAGCACAAGCTGTAGTCTGTCAGCTGACTCTCAAACTCTTGAGAGTAAAGAGAGGGCTGATTTGTGAAGAGAGTTCTTTGGAGGGAACTGTTCCAGGGCTGAGATATTTTCCAATCAAGACAATGACAAGGGAATCAATGGGACCATTTGGGAAACTTTGCAAAGAGTTCCCCAGCTTCAGTTGCTCTTGGGCTTGATGTAGCCCGTTCCAGGAAATAGGAAGGCTGTGATGGACACAGCCAGTAAGGTGTGCTTGCTTTGACATCCATCTGCTTCCCTCAGTTGCTAGAACAATGACTATTTAGTATGGCTCAGTTGGGGATCTTGTGGGAGAAGAAAGCCTGTGTATTTTGGGGGATGGAAGATGTGGTAAGTGGAATGGAGTCTATTAACCTATTCTGTGCTATCATTTTTGAGGTGGGGAAGGATCTGTGGTAGATGAAGAGGCAAGGGTTGCTGTAATCCTATGACTGAAGGAAAAGCTGAGAGGGACCAGTTGGTATAATGCTGTATTCACTCGTGTCCAAAGACTGCAAATAGATGGGTGTAGAAGCAACCTCCAAAGAGCTCAAGAAGATGCACAGAGGCAAAGCTTTAATCTAGGCATTTGCCTGATCTAAAGTGTTTACAGCCAACTTCTACTTGAGTCCACTTTTCCCATGTGCCTTGTGTCTTGTTTTCTCTTTCCCTCTTCTCTTCATCCAGATCAAAACCAACAGAGAAGTAACAGTAAGAACAAGGGGTTAAAGGCAGCTTGGGAAACGTAAGCCAGAGAAATGGAAACTGAACCATGCCCTCCATTCCACAAAGGTTTGAGAGCCAAGCAACCCAGGAACAGGAAGCCTGAACTATGAGCTAAATTCAATATTGTGATCCACATTTAGAAATGAATGCATTCAAATTTCTGAGTTGAGACTGTAGTTCCAAACCATAGGGCCCAGTACACTGTGACTTACAAGGAAGTGAACAGTGAGGACCTGCTATGGTACAAGAAAATCTCCCTGAACAACTGTTAATTCAACTTGGGAAATTCTATTTCCTCCACAGCCCTTATCATTTCCTTTATATTTTTCCTCCTTCCTTAATGATGCCAGTAGGAAGGAATTTGACCCTTAAGCCCATTGAATGTTTCTTTTGCTGTCTTCAGTCACTTTTTTTTCCTCCAGCAGCTTTGCCCCACATCTTCTGTCTTTTCTTTTGGACATCTTATGTGCATCTCATTTTACCAGTATCTATTGTTCCCTGAGAATGTTGAATTATATTTTAAATTCCTGTCCCTTCTATAACTCTGCTTTGCATATTATAAGAATTGACTTTGTCTTATACTAGTAAATTCCCCACTATTTACTTAGGCCTGCAAATTCATGTTACCCAGGATAATCATAGCCGAGCCCCATGAAGGAATTTTAACAGAGGTCTGGAGACCAGTCCTCCATGGATATCCATCTTGTTGTGACAAGGCTGGAAGCAGCTTCTTTTAGGGCAGGTCACCATCCCTCATTGCTTCCAGAATACAAAGCACCTCCTTCTAGTAAAGATGCCCTTTAGATTCTTTGAGGACAGATCTAAAGAACAGGTTAACAGCTGAGCATTTGGGGAAGGACAGGCTGGCTGCCCCAATCTCCTTTTCATCCCTCTCCATTCTTCAAGAATTACCAGACCCATTTCAGCAACCATGGAGCTTACAAGCGGGAGGACAAGCTCCTGAGAATGAGTATAGACTAGAAAATGGCTCCCCAGAGCACCCTGAGATGAGTGGTGAACAGATGTGTAGGAATGGGCTCTACACTCAGAAGGCAGTTCCTTGTGGGCAAACAGTCAGAAAGTTAATTAATAGCTTAGCAATCAGTGCTCTGTGGGTACCTTAAGCTGTTAGACTTTGGCCACATTGTTCACCTCTCTGAGTCACAGTGTCCTCATCTCTCAAATGGGGAGAAGGGTTGCCCCTCCTGAGCCACTGCAGTAGGTTACAGGCAACTGTTGTGATGTCAATGAGTCAGCTTGTGGCAGAAGCTAGCTAGGATGATGCAGGCATTTTAACTTCCCTGGCCTGGCTCGGCTTCCAGATCAATGGTCTTACTTCTTTTCTCCTTTAGTGAGGGGGCTGAGTAGTGGTCCCTCCTCAAGTGGCAACATGAACGAACTCACTGAGACTCATGAACATTGAAAGTCCAGTCCCTGAATAAGAACTAGTTTTGTCATTGTGAAGTCTCGGTGCTTAGGGTTGGTTTTGTCTGGATTCTTTGCTGGCTTGAAGCTCATGTGCTTACTTGTACAGATCCTGTCTACCATAGATAAGGACTACAGGAAATCTATTTTCTAAGTGATGTAACCCATTCATTTTATCATCTTGGTAAAGGAGATCCAACAACATAGACTAGCATGGCCTGCCGTGCTTTAAAATTCAAATAACTTCCCATCACCATATCAGGGCCTTCTGACTCTGTGATAACCAGACATACTCTGTACTGCGGCTGACCATTTGGTTGACAGTTACATGCAAGCTACTATGAGAAGAAGATAACTTATTGGGCGAAGAGCCTGCTTTACCAGCAGGAGAACTTGAGTTTGAATCCTTAGTAGCAATGTTAAAAAGCTGGGTGTGGCAGTGTGAACCTACAATCCCATCACTGAGGCAGTAGAGACAGGAAGATTCCTGAAGCTCTCTTAATTAGTAGTCTAGTAAATAAGTGAGTACTAGATGCAGGGAGATACCTTACCTCAAAAATGAGTTCTAGGCTAGTCTGGTATATATACTAAGTTCCAGGCCAAGGCTATTTAGTGAAACCTTGGCTCAAATAACAAAATAACAACAACAGCTGAGGTGGTAGAAATAGAGAAAAAAATCTTTTGTTGACCTCTTGCCTCTATGTGTGCGTGATATCATATGTACCCATGCACACTTGTATTCACTTATAAACTCATATACTCACACAACAGAGGAACTTCAAGGAAGGTGCTATTCATGAATATGGAGGTTATCATAAAAGACAGTAGTAATAATACTTCATTATTTTAGTTAATAACATGAATAACATGCCACTCTGTAGCTGAAGATAATTAAAAAAGAATAGGTTTTAGCGTCTTGAATCCGATGTTTGGATCTTGAATTCACCACCAGTAGCTCTGTGCCCTCAGACAAATTCTATCTTTGTGAAGTTCATTGTCCTCATTTAGAAATTATCTGTGCCAGGGTTGTTGAGATTAATGAAATACACAGAAACATATCATTAAAACCGGAAAATAAAGTGAGGCACTCTGCAGATAATTGTCCCCAGTGTCCCTGGCTCAGTCCTTGACAGGATGTGAATTTCAATAACCAGATTTATTTGGTGACAATTGTTCTGGAAAGACTGTTAAACTTTGGCTGGTGCACTATGTTCTTTAGGTTCCAAAACTTGGCTATCCAGTCTTAAGCCTGTAAAACAGAATTAATACATCTGAGAAAGAAGTCGGTGCTAGGCACATAAAACTTTTGTTGCATCTCAGTATGTGAGGTAGGTAGTGCACTCAGTCTCCAAGACCTCTCCCCTGAGCTTGTCCACTGGTGTTCACATCCTGTGTGTCTCCTTCTTCTTGCACTAGAGCTAATCTATCTCAGTGCTTCTCATCCTGTGTGAAATAACCCCTACAAGGGTCACATATCAGACATTTACATTGTGAATCATAATAGCACCAAAATTACAGTTATGAAGTGGCAACGAGAATAATTGCATGGTTGGAGTCACCACATCATAAGAAACTGTCTCAGCATTAGGAAGGTTGAGACCCACTAGTCTATCTGACCAATCTAATATGGTCCCAAGTGATTACATGTCTTTTCTAAAACTAGATTAAAACAGATCTAGTGATCTTGGGTGTCTCTCTCCCTGTCCCTCTCTTTTTCCCTCAGAAAAGATAACTACCATTCTGTGGAAGCTTTGCTTAGGAAGAATCTGAAAGTCATCATCAGCAATGATATGAACAGCTGGGAAAGGAATCTTCGGTCTCAGTCAAACCTCCTGATGAATGCAACCCAAGGAGATGACTTGACTACATCCCCCTGAGCTAGAACCAAGAGACTAAGCTATTTGAATTGAGAGTGTGAGATTGAGTTTATTGTCTTTAGCTATCCAATTACAAAGCAATTTGCTGTGCAATAAGTGATAACAATGATAGGTAATGCGATCTTTGCTCCTTTTATAAGTGAAAAATACAGCCTGGAGTCACTACTTTTTGTTTCTAATCATAGGGAACTGAAAAACTGAATTAAAGCCAGGTATTTCAGCCTTCAAAAGCAGCATGTATCTGAGGAGGAAGAAAGAGAACATACTGTTTTCAAGTAAGAATTTTAGGTTTATTTTAATGTATCACTGAACAAATTATTGTAAGGATGGATGAGTAATGTAAACTGAATGCAAAGCAGGAGCCAATGGATAGATGATCATCAATAAAAGTTTCTTTCTATAAGCTGAATGCTAGATTCTTGGGATAAAGCTGAATGTAATAGGTATAATTTTTGTTCTGACACATCTTACAATCTGCAGGTGAAAATGGTTCATAGGTTATAACTGATATGACCATATTGAATAGTGACTGAACTCTCTAGGATTTATCAGAACTCAGTAAAATCTAATATTTAGTGTTCAACTGATCTTGGATAAATTAGGAATTGGTTGGTTATATAAACCAATACTATGTGAGAACTTCATTGGGTTCTTCATATCCATCTTCTCTTCCAGTCTTACCACATGCTAAGCTCTTTACCCTTATTATCATTATCTCATTTAATCCTCAGAACAATCCTATAAGGAAGCACTGTTACCTCAACTTTATGGATAAGTACCTATCTCATTGTGGTGCTCAGAAAATCAAATAAAAAGCTTTTGCCCAGAAGCCAGCTCATAGCTAATGCTAACTCAATGACTATAACTTGGGGTGACTTTGTGGAGTCAGACCCTCAGAGAAGGAACATGTGTGAAAGTAGTTTGTTTGAGGATACATGAAGCTATAGGGGAGCAGCTGAGAAAGGAAACAGAGAAGGAGAGAATGTTATCTACGGGTGTATTCATGTCAGAAGAATTCCCATGGTCACAGAAGGCTCAAATCCACTGGAACTCCAAGTCATATTGTCCAGCACACCTCAGAAATTCTGTGCTAGGATAAAGAAGCTGCACTATTTATTTACCTGTTCTTTTGCTTTGTTGATTGAGGTCAGCTTCTTATTGTTTCCGGTCTACCCTAAGTGAAGTCAAATAAGTCTGGAAATCAAAGAACAGTCCAAAGCCAAGGTATAGAAATCCTAAACACAGGAAATGCTTTCATATCACATTGACCAGGGGACCCAGAGAGCTTCAATTATAAGAAATTATTAATACTGCCACTGTCAATAACACATCAGTATTATCACAGCATGCTTAGTTCTGTGGTAGCGATAAGTTATGATTTGACTCTGAAACATCCTCCACAATATCATGTGTTTGAACACTGATCCTCTCCTGGTGACACTGTTTTGAGATGTTGTAGGATCTTTGGGATATGAGGTCAAGCCAGTGGGGATGGGTCACTATACCTAGGCCCTTGAAGGTTATAGCTACCTCCAGTTACCTGTATATAGCTTTCTACTTCCTATCTACTGTTACATGGTGATGCAGCAGCTACATGTTCTCATCAGCACACACAAAAGTGTCTCTGCCATATTGAAACTACAAGTAAAATAAGTCTTTCCTACCCTATGTTTCTATGAGGTATCTGTCACAGCGATGGAAAGAGTAGCTAATATGAAACAGGAAATGCACTGGCACAGCACAAGAAGGGGCCACCTCCAATCATGAGCAGGGAAGCTTAGGATGGGTTTCTGACAGATATCAGAGTCAAAGGGAAATGAACAAGAGACTGAAGAAAAATAACAGAGGAGAGTTCCTTAAAGAAAGAAGCCTGTGTGAAAAGCCAAACCAAGAAACAGGACAAAGGCACACTGCAAAATAAAAGAAATTTTGGTGGTTGGTCTGTACTTGGAGTTGAAAGAGTCATGAGCAAATAGTTTACAAAAGCCAACACAGGTCGTATTGCTCAGGTTTGGATGGACCTTGGGCTTTGTCCTAATAACAGGAAATCCAAAATGGATTCTAAGCAGATTTACATTTCTTCAGTTCACTCAGGTCCCCTGAAGAAACTGTATTGGAGAAAGTAAGAAATTGGAAAGTAGGTACAATGATTCAGGTATGAGTGCACATGACTTGGCTAACATGGAGATAGATAGCAACGCTTACCAGCTGACACCCATCTCTGTGTTGGGGCTCAGGAATCCAGGAACAGCTTATCTGGAGCCTATGACTCAGGACTCCTCAGAGAGTCAACAAGCATTGTCTTTCTTAAGAAGGCTGGACCAGGGCTGGAGGATATGCTTGCAACACGAAGAATTCCAGCTGTTGACAGTAGGTCTCAGTTCTGCACCATGTGGAACTCTCCCTACAACAACCCTATGCTCACCTGAGGAAACATCTGGCTGTGTCCAGAATGAACATTCCCAGAGAGGGTCGGCAAGACAGAAGCTGATTTGTCTTTTATGAGCTAGGCTCAAAAGCCATACCCTATCATATCCAAAATAGCTTACTGGTCTGCTGTATCCATGTGGGAGGAGTCTATTCTCAGATGTGAATACCATAGGCTGAGATCACTCAGAGCTGTCTTAAAGGCTGGCAGTGGGTCTTGACCTCAGCCCTTGCTGGTTCCTATCCATCACACATGCAAAATACACTCATGCTTCATCAAGGCTTCCAAAAAGTCTTATTTTAGAAAACCAAACTGAGGTTCAGTGTCTTCTCATCAGTATCAAATCTAAGTATTAGTAAGTTTTTCTGTGTAGATGTCCTTAAGCACAGCTAATTAAGTATAGATTTACTCAGCCTCGATTCTTAAAGGAATAGGCAAATGATCCCCACACAATGGTGAGACATATGTAAATAGTTGCCAACAAAACCATTCTGAAATAGGAGGGGGAAACTGAGATTTCTTTCATTAGTGTTCTATCTTACTTCTATCTGAGGTTCTCAGAGCTGAGCTGCTGTTCCCTTTTGCTGGACACAGAGCACAAGCAAACAGAAAGTACGTCTGTGTTCCTGAGCTAGAGCAGCATAGCATAGCTCATACAGATGCTTACACTTACATGGAAACAGGAAGGAGCCCAGAGGAAGACAAGTCTGCAGGGAAAACAGAAATTCCTGGAGAGAGGAGGAAAGGTAATCACTCTGGATGTAAGAAAGAGGGTCTTTGGAGATGTAAGGCAGAGACTGACAGTGAGGATTCAAATTTAAAATGTCTTCGGAGTGACTGGGTTTTATTTCCAAGATGGATCTATAGAAAAAGCAAGAAGTAACGTGAGTGGAACAGAGAGATTAGATTCTAATGGACTGAGGTGTCAGCAGAAGGAAGAGAATAAGTAGATTGGCCATAAAGAGTTTAAACAGAACACAACAATGAGAAGTTTTCTTAACATAGTCATTTGCATTAAGAATGGGGCAAGTGAAAGCCCTCGAGGTGGCTTTGTGGGTAAAGGCACGTTTGTGTAAGACTGATAGCCCGTTTGATCTCCAACCCGCATAAAGGCAGAAAAGAGCACCAACTCCACAAGATTATCTTCTGTCTTCCACACAGGCATCGTGGCACAGGCACTAGCATCCCCACTGGGCTTGCATACACACCTGCATGTACACAGATGCACAATGATAATAACCTGTAAAAAAGTGGAAAAAGAAGCAAACAACCAGGCAATAAGTTAAGGCAACAGAGAAAAGATACAATCCCTGAGACCAGGACAAGGTGAGACACAGAGTCTGGAAAAGCAGGTACTTTAGATGGCAGGAGAGGAGATATAGACATGTTTCCTGCAGGGCCTGGTGGATAAGAAGGCTGAGGGCAACTTACTATGCTCGCCACAGCTGGTGATTTTCTTCAATGCTGCAGAGCCCATGGGAGAGAATGAGGGCTAGAGAAAGGGTTAAGGGTGAGATGGTCAGACTTCATACAGTAGAGTCACTTAGGGATTTCAAACAGCCTGACGGAAATTTCTTGCAGATAAGATTGATGACTGATTACATATAAGGAAAAAGAAGGGCAATGGTACTGGCATTTTCTAGCTTGTTGGAAAAATGTAGGATGCTGGAGCCATTTATCTAAATAGAGACAAATGGACTGACAGGATCCAACATTTATTTTGTGAAGTTTGCAATGCATTTAGAACTGCTGTTATGCTGAGAAAAATCAGATTTGATGTGATTGATATAAAGGAGACCCTGGGGCTGGACAGATGGCTCTGAGGTTGAGAGCACCGACTGTTCTTCCAGAGGTCCTGAGTTCAATTCCCAACAACCACATGGTGGCTCACAATCATCTATCTGGAGATCTGTTATCCTCCTCTGGCACACAGACATAATGGAGGCAGAATGTTGTATGCATAATAAATAAATCTTTAAAGAAAAAAAAGGAGACACTGTGAGTCTGGAGTTTCATAGCTTGGGTTGATCATTGCCTCCAAGGCCATGTCTCACACTGAGCAAGATGCTGAGACTATCGATAGCTTTTCACATTATCAAGTGAATAGACGATCAGCTTCAATTTATGTGTACTTTTCCTGCATCTAGCTGGCTCCAAGGGACAAATCCAGGCAAGACTGTCAGTTCAGTTCACTGGGAGTGATCTCATAGCTGATGGAGACCTAGAAACAATGGGAAAGTACACAAGTGGCTAAGGACATGACCATACACACATCACTTTCTACCTGAGCCTCACAGATTTCTTAGGTAGAATTGCTGTGAGGAGACTCACATGGAAGAGCTGTTGTAGATATAGTGGTGTGTGTGTGTTTGTGTGTGTGTGTGTGTGTGTGTGTGTTTTACCATATGGCTTTTCTAATATTACAGGCACATTTTTTTTTAATGGGCAAACTAAATTCCTGGGAGGAGATGAGAGGCAGATCAAGAGTACCCAGGCCTCCCAATTTCCAGGCCTGTTTTCCTGCTTGCATGGGAATAAACACAGTGATTTCCAGCTGTGTCTTCATGTACCTGTGCAGGACTTGTTTCCAGGATGTGGTTTCTGCCTGAGGAAACACTGGGAACACTGTGATGTTAAAAGGTCATGAATATTTCTATGAGGATTTCACAAACATCCTATGGTGTAGCTAATACTTTTAGTTCCACTCTGTACAGAGGGATGTAGACATCCCAGAGACTGGCCTCCTCCTCAGCAGCAAGATCAGAAGAGCTATGTAGGACTACACGATGCCTCATCTTATGAAAACCACCACCCAGGAGGTTATAGTCTCCCTCCTATATCCATGTGCACTTTGGAAATATCAGGTCTGCAATGAATTTTTTTGTTCATTCATTCATTCATTCATTTTGAGGTCACTGGCCAAGATTATGGCACAAATTGAGAGTAATTAGTATCTTCTTGTATATTTATGCACAAGAGAAGTTGGATTTTCTATTTAGATCCTTCAGAGACACCAAAAGAAAGTAGCTGGCTTTTAGACATGAACAGCAAAAATTAGAGAATCATTTGGTTAGAAAAATAACAAGTATTTCATAGTCACTGTAGTCAGCAAACACAAGAAGACAGGATAATAGACAAAGTCCACATTCTCTTATGGAACTGGTTCTAGATATTTCTGAATGCAGGAAACCCTTTATTATTCTGAGTCCAGAGATTTCTTTCTGCAATTCCTACCTACTGAGACTAATCCACTTTACAAAAATGACTCTTTAGGGTCCACACATAATAGACAATGGAGTCTGAGTTTGACAGTCTTATGGAAGTCTCCTCTCTTTGTTTAAAATGGAAGTGGCTGGCTTTTTCTTTTAACCATCAAAGTCCTTTCTCAACTTCAAATAAAATATTTTCATGGTTTCAAAGCTTTTCGTATTCTAAATAACCTAATTGCCTTAGCAAAAGAGAAAAGAATAGAGCACCCAGACTTCCACATGCAGATATTTGGGGTAACACCTGGTACCTGGGAAGTATTAAGGCAGGTCCTGGTCACAGGAGGAAATGATTTGAGTAATCATGTCTGGTGCTGGACACCATCATTCTGCTGTTTGGTGTGGACCCAGGAACCAGCCATGTCTCAGATCAAAGGAGCAGTCTGGGCCGCAGGGGGCATGAGAGGGTAGTATTGGGAAGGAGGCAGCTGGAGAGTGACATGGAGACAGAGAATGGCCAAAATGCCAGTTTCCTGAGAAGAACTGTGGAGGTTATAGCAAAGTGAAAATCCAGGGTCTCTTGTTAGAACTACTGAGAATCTTAAGAAACAGAAGAATACTAAGCTGAACATGGACTCCAAACAACTATACAAGAGCAACACCAGAGCCCTAAGTGGCACTGCTGGTCGCACTGTTCTGTTTGGGAGAAACCCCTCAGACATGTAGGACACAGAAAGCAAAGAAGACACTCATGTTCTTCCTCAGTTCTGACGGAAACCTCCCAGGAAGTCTCTTGGCTTCTTATTTGGTTATTTCTTACTTCATTTACACAATTTTCTCATCTAGTGTCAAGAGACAGAGTGGAGGAAACTTGCACCACTTTTTACAACTCTTCACTATGTAGTTTATACAGTGGGAGGGACCAGTTTATCACCTAATCCTAAGTTCTGATACCCACCTGCCACTGCACGTCACCAAAATTTTCTGTGGAAACAGCCAGGATTGACTTTATATCATAGGTAGTATTCTGTAAAAAATAATGCATGCAAAGTGTTTAGAGCAGACTGGGTCAAAAGTATTAGTACTTCATTGGTATAAACATGTAACAGAAAGGAGAGGGAGGGCTGGTACAGGTGGAGGTGGAGAAGAGGTGGGATCCTGGAGGAACTGTGTCAACTGTTTTTTTTCTGTCGTCACATCTGGTTCTCTTGTCTCCTGTCTCCACATCTCCAGGCTTCAGTCCAGTGTTTTCTTACTTTCTCTACACCTTTCTCACTGAAAGAAGAAAGGAGATGGGGCTGGAGAAGAAACAAGGAACTGAGTGATAGCAGGTTAAAAAAAAAAGTCTTGCCAGCCTAACACAATTCACCATGGAGTCACTTCCCATGATGGGACCAGTCTTTAAAGGCTCAGGACCATCAGGCATTTTCATTCTCTTGCCACAAGCTTTAACTTGGGAATTTCTCTGACTGTAAGGTCTTGTTAGCAAATATACAAGTGCAGAAATGTAGTTGGAGGAATAATAAGAGTAGAAGAAGAAAGGGGGCCAACTGTGTGATACCAGCCACGCCTGTAGTCCACAGCTTCTCCATCCCGCATCCACTCAACCCCAATCACAGACTCAGAAAGAACAAGTCAAGACTTTTGCATGTGAACCCAGTGGAGCCCTGGATAGGGGAAGTGGGAGGCAGAGACTAGAGAGAAGGCTGAGGGGGTGGTGGGGTCTGAAAAGGTCCAGGCAATTGCTACCTATGGTTAAGGGGAAAGTAGATGTGAGTTCAGGAGTGTAGAGTTGAGCACTGAGTTCCCATAATGCTTGGGTAGAAGTGGAGAAAGCTGTGTCTACGTGTTAGAAACTGTAACAGTTGGTGCTGATTGGTTAATCTAACAGGATCACCTAAGAGACGAGTCTCCAGGCATACGCAAGAGGATGCTTTTGATTGGGTTAAATAAGGTGGGAAGGCCCACCCTAAAAAAATGGTGTGGCACCTTTACTAGGGCCTCAGTCCTGGGCTGCATAGAAAAGAGGAAGCCAGCTGAGCACAAGAAGCACATTCCCTGCTTCCTGACTGCAGCTATGAGGTGACCACATGTCTCAAACTCCTGTTGCTCCACTTTCTCCTCTGGCTTACTGTAGCCTGGAACTGTGAACCAAAATAAATCCTCCTAAAGTTACTGTGGTGCTCTGCATGAGAAATGTCCCTAGAGGCTCAGACATTTGAACACTTGGTCTTCAGTGATGGATCCTATTTGGAGAGATAACGCCCCCTCCCTGGAGTAAACATGTAATTTGGGTGAGCTTTGACAATTTAAAGCTTCACACACTCGCAGCTGCTGTCTGGTTCCTGCTGTGGGTTTTTATTCCTTCCATTATGCCTGCCTGCTGCCATGCCTCCCTGCCACGGTGGACTCTTATCCTGCGGTGATATGTTATATATTTAATAAAACCTGAAATATCGAGAGTTTAACACATAGTCAAACCAGGCAGACAGCTCGGGAATTTCTTGATCCTTGAGTACAAGGCCAAACAGCTGGGCTTCAATGGCACATACCTTTACTCCCAGCACAAGGAAAGCCTGGGAGAGGTGGTCTATGTCCTTAATCCCATAACTCCAGAGACAGAACTTTCTGTGTTTCTGTGAGTTCAAGGCTGACTAGCAACTAGAATAGCTCACACCTTTAATCCTAACCTGCATGAGACACAGCTGGTGAGAAGGAAATCAGCAGAGGTAGAAGAGACCAGGAATGAGGCTGAGGAAGTTGTAAGACAGCTGGGTGAGAATTGACTGTGGTGTTTCCTCTCTCTGAAATTTCAGTCTTTCCCAATATTTGGCTCTGAGTCTCTTTCCTTACAATCTGAATTCATGCAACATTATCCCTCTGGAACTCTAAGCCAAAGTAAATTTTGTTTCATATGTCACTTTGGGTCATGGTGTTTTGTCAGAACAACAGGGAGGTAACTAATACAGTTGCTTTTCTTTGGTATTTCATCATCATGACAGGGAAACAGCTAAGAGTATCAGGAGTAGTTCTTTCAGGGATGTCAGAATGTGCTTTTCAGGATTGCCAAAACTAACATAACCCATCCCATCCAGCATGAAGGCCATCTGCCAGGCTTTTGACCCCATGTCATTTTCGTGGACCTTCCCCTCTGACCTCCCCAGAATGGTACCTCCTCCTGCTATCCTTATCTCAGTGATGACATCCTAAGTCATCTTATGTCAGAGTGCAAAAGTCTCCTCTGCTCTTCTCAGCTGTGCCCTCTCCCCAACAGTACCTCAGCGTTGTTGGCCATTCCCCTGTTTTAGCTCCATTCTGGATGCTTTCCTATTGTACTTGAAGTGTTGGCAGGATGCTCCTTCTTCTCTTTCCTCCCCGCTACTTCCTCTCACCAGGCCTCTGGAATACAGCAAATGCCTTTCTGTTCTTCAGCCAATGCTTTACACATCAGCTCCTCGGCCACACTTTGATGATGTTATATGTCAGGCCTGCATTTCTGCCCTCACAATTTCTGCACTGCACCCACATAGCCCAGCCACCAACCATATAACAAATATCTTACTGCTATGGGGTGCCTTAGCTCAAGCTCTGTTCTCCTCCATCAGCAATGTGGTCATGTAGTCAAAGTCACGTTTGTGGATTTTATATCGGTGCATGGATATGCCCAGCTGGACATCAAGCCTCCAGTAGAATTCCAATTTCCCAGTCACCATAGAACAGGTTTACCTACCTGTCCCCCAAAACAAGATGAAAAATAGGTAAGTAGCAAAGGCTGGGAGTCTGGGAAAGGTTGGAGAAAGGTGTCAAAGATGATCAAAATATACTCTACAAAATTCTCAAAACAATAATTTAAAATTTTTAATTGGAAATTTCTAAAGACAAAAATGTAATAGTACTACAATAATGATGAAGCCAAGGAAAAAATACACAGACCACCTTACATGCTAATTAGCAGTTCCTTGCCTGTCATATCCCCTTCTTGAAGCTGGGGGCCTCCTGAAGTTGGAACTCCCTTGTTCCTGTCAGAATAGACACCAGCAGATGATTATTGGGTCTTAATGCTTCACAATAGATTTGGCACCTGGTGCTCACCACGACTGAGATGCCACGGGCTAATTAAACACACTACAGACACACTGTCTCTATTGTGTCAAATCCACCCTGGCAGCTCTTCTGGGAGAAGAGGCAATATTAGCATGAATAAGTGCATTATGGTAAGTGGCACACCAGAGACTTATAATTAGGAGATAAACATCTGGAACTCATGCAATGTTGCAGTTGCCATATATACAGAGAACCTGCAGGCAAGTCATGGTAGATGGATTTCAGGTCACACTGCCCAATTCAGATAGCTAGTCATCTTTGCAGTCACATGATTTAGGCATGCGTACTAGGGAACATGGCTAAGTAGGCAGTATGATCTCCTTGCTGAAGCCTGAAATGTAAGTTCCAGACAGGTAGAGTAACCTAGTCAAGATGTACAATCCAGATGCCAATTTGGCAAAGCCTGTGGGAAATAGTGACTGTGTTTTACAAAGTCTAGAGAGGGGAATTGCTGAGGCCACGGCTGCTGGGTACTTACGTTTGAGTGCGGGACTGGTTCCATATCATTTCTTTTGCTTACTGTATGTCCCTTTATTCCTGGAAATCTATCTGCAGTGGGGTGTTATTAGTGGCCTGTCCCAAATTCACGTCCACCAGAATCTCAAAATCAAGAGTCTCTGCAGGTGGACTCTAATAGTCCAACCCTGAGGTTGTCTTGGATTAGAGTAGCTCTTAGATCCAAGAACAGTTGTCACAGGAAGAAAAAAATAAACTGATGAATAAAGATAGTCAGAGGTCAGGGTGACAAAACCTCAAGTTAAGGAGACAAGACGAGACAAAGTAAACCTACCTTCACCTTGACCTTGGACTTCTGGCCTCCAGAATTGTGAACAAACATGGGTTGTTTCAATACTCTTAGCTCATGGTGGTAAATTTGTTCACCTGCCTTAGGTAACCACTGTGACAGTGTTTACTCTTTAAGCTGATTGCTATCTAACTGTTGATTACACACAACAGTTGAAAATTTCTAATATAGCATGCAGGTAACAATGACTATTGGACTCATCCTTACAAGGAAATAAAATTCCATTGGTGCTTTCTTTAGGTCATTATCCAGAACAGATTTTTTTTTAAAGTGGTGAATGGGGAAAGTTTGCATGAGCCATTAAGTATAACCAGTGGGAAATACCTTAATCATCTTATTTAGTTGCCAAATAATTTAGTATTAATGGTAGTCATTTTGACCTTATTTTATAAACAAAGCCAGTTTGGCTCTATGCTTTGTCTATTCTACCAAGGTCCTCCAGACCAACGTCCACAATGATGCTCTGTTCCCTAGGAACTGAAACTGAATCTTCAGAGATCCCAAACAGCCCACCTGTGCCTTAGTCTCCTCTCTTACTCTTCAGCGGCAGCTGCTGCGATCTAGGGCAAACTTCCCCATAGCATGAATAAGTTAAAAAAAAGAATCCAGACTCTTTCAAATTTGAGTCTTACGAGCCTTGAAATCAACTTAGAAATTGGTCGGATTCAGGAGGAATTCATACATATTCGGCACCCATCCTATACAGAGGATTGGGCTGGACTCCCTGCAAGGAGAAAGACACATCTCACAGGACCCCTTACATAAAGTGGAAAGGGAGAAATGATACTTAATTTGTACTGGGCTCAAATTCTGGCTCTTCTACCTACAGACACCTTCCTTACTGAGTCTCACGCATCCTGCATGGGATCTGAACAGTGCAAGAGGCTGGAAGAGCCCATGCAAAAGCTGTTCAGAAGTCACAAACCTAATTATATTTTATTTGGACCATTTCTTTGGCTGCCAAAATGTTTTTTGACAGCCCAACATAGCACATAAAAGTGTGAATCCTGATCCAGGTTGCCTGGATTGAACCTCAGTTCTTCTACTTAGCAGAAGCGTGGCTCCAGGCAATGACTTCATCTCTGTGGTCATCGCTCTCCTCATGTGCTTTAAGCGCTTTGTATTCAGAGCCTCATGGAGCTGTCGTGAGGACTGCAGGAATTAGTACACACAAAATGCTGAAAACAGGAAATGGAAATAGGAAACATTTAGTGGAGCCTGGCTGCACAACAGTGAATTTTTTCAAAACAATTTTGTGTTCTAGTGACTTTACAGCCGTAGAAAACAGTCTAGTCCAAGCTTAACTGTTGTGTTGATATCACCAAGCACTACACCTGGAGGTAAGAATGTGCTTCTGTGATGTGTGAGTCAGAAACTTCCCAGGGATTCTCTTCACTGGAACTGAAAATAAAGAGGGATTTTGTTAGGATGCAGTTTCCATACACAGTTACAGCATTGCCACAATGTCATGTGCTTGGAGCAAGTATGAGAAGAGCCAGAGATGGTTGTGCACAGGTGTGTGTCAACTCTGCAGAGCAGGGGGAGACGCATGGATGCAATAGTTGGATGGGCAATGGTCTAGGCACTTGTCTTTCAACCCCTTATGATAGTGTATGTCACTGCCCAATTCAGGTGAAGACTCTACACATCAACAAGGCATCTCCATTGTACAACCTTGAACCTGTGACAGGTATGACAAGAAGACTGATCTCTTCAAGAAAATGTCAATACAAGGTCGGGGCAGTGGGTTTTGGAGTCAAGCAAGCCAGGGAGAAGACAGATCTGCTAAAGTCTAGAGGGCCATGTAAGCTGCTGGCACTCTGCCTGGCTATGCTGGTGTCAACATGGAGGACAGCAAGGGAGCTTCCACGGACAACAATCCCAAAGCCATTCTCTGATCAGAAGCCTGACAACACACTGACTCTGAGTCTCAGGAAGTCCACAGCCTCAGGCTAACACACTGTGTAAAACCCAAGGCACTTTTCTGGTTTTTCTTCATTCATACTTCCAAACAATTGTGTTTTCATACGATAACTCTCAAGGAGTACTTCTCTATGCAGACAAAATGTTTCTGCTCCCTGGTCCACTGGAGATGGTGTTCAGAAGTGTTAACAAGTATTTGGTGGCTATAGCTATACAGTGTCAGCTGGAGGAAATGGTTGCTGTGAAACCTTGTATCCAGCATTCTAGCTCTGGGCCTGTTTTATCATCTTTCACACCAGTGATGAATCAGCTGGTCTCTAATGCTCTCCCAGATCTGGATTGTCAAAGTTAATTTTTTATACATAATCTTAGTTTCACACCAAGTCCTAGCCTACACTAAACATGATCTTCTGTCTCTCTAATGATCAGAAAGGAAAGTTAAAATTTTGACTCATTTTTCAAAGTACAGAGCTTTTATTATTCATGAAGATATCTTTGGAAACTCTTATACATAAAGAATATGACTTATAGGATGAGACCATTTGGTCTTGGAAAGCTTCCTGACCTTGCTCTACATTCTATTTACCTGCCGTTTCCCTTAAAATTGTTTTTGACAGACACAAATTCATACATGTTTATCAAGTATAAAGAAATGTTTTGAAATCAGGATGATTAAATCAGAATAATTAGCATATCAATCACTTTAAACTGCTACCTTAGCCTTCTAAGGCCCTGTGCATCCATGAAGCAGGCAAAAGATAGCATCAATGTATCAAGTTTTTCTTATGTTGCATTCCCAAAGAACATTGCTTTGGTTCCCTCTGATTTTAGTGTCTGAATCTGCTTTATGTCCTTCTTATTTCAATGCCCCATCTCCTAGAGACATTCTGGATCACTGCCTTGACTTATAACACATGGATCAAAACATCATGGGCTGCTCTGGTTCCTCAAAGTCAGCCTGTCACAGAAGGTGTCAATCTGGATCAGAGGTTTCGATCTCACTCCACCAAATCACCTATCTCTTTCTTCCTTCTCTGCCTAGGCCCTAGGTCATGGCATTGTTACAAGGTCATGGCCTCTCTACATTGGCCATGATATTAATACCACCATACTCAGCAAATGTAGAGGAACATGGGCATTGTAAATGAAAAATTGTCTCCTAGATTTTTATTTGAACATTAGTCCAGCCCCTTGGAGAAGAGAGCTGGTGGGCTGGGTACCACTGTTGACACACTGTAGGCCTGAGGACAGCAGCCATTCTCTTGCTATAGTTCTCACTTTTAGAAAGGGCAGGTTTCAATTTGCCATATCTGCCTCAGTGGGGTCACATTTTGATTCCTCTTCATACAATGGAAATTTGAAACATACAAAGTAGCATAAAGTATCAGCTCAGTCCAGCCTCTGAATATTGCTGTGTGTTAGAGAGGGAAATGGTGGGAGGGGTGTAATTTCTGTGGAGGAATGGCAGATGTGGCTGATCCATTTTGGATTTATCTGCCCATCTGGATTTTCAAAAGAAAAGAAAGTGGTGTGGTAACAATTTCATAGCAAAGGCCGCAGGCTGGTTAATCTTCGGGGATTTTTTTTGAGTTAACTTCTGAAAATGTCGATTTGGCCTATTGATTTCATATGAATTGCCTCTGACTAGCTGGAGTGCTGCCAGAGAAATCCCAGCTAGCTGTGGGTTGCAGTTTTCAGTCTGTCTCCTTTGGCGTTCCCAGGGGTGCAATGCAGCTGGGTGGCTCCTGCCTTGCCACGTGGGCCCATTTCTAGGAAGTGCTCTTGGCAAGACTCAGGGATTCTGAGATGGAAGGAACGCTGCTGGTGATGAGGGGAAAAAAAAATCAACCCTCAGTTTGCAAAAGCAGCTGTCCCGCAAACTGATCAGATCTCAGTTTAGACCTGGGCCAAGTTGCCAGGCTTAGGAAACACACTGTAGACAGCCATGGGGAAGGGAAGTTGGGGGGCGGGGCAAGCAGAGAAAGGAGGAGAAATGAGAAGTAGGGAGGTAAAGAGGAGAGAGAGTCTTTCAGTGGACTGGGCATGGCCTTTGTACATCTCCAACTCCAGGACTGGGGAGACAAGACAACTGGATCCCTATGGCTCGCTGAGCAGTCATCTAGCCAAACTGGTGGGCTCCAGGTACAGTGAAAGACCATGACTCAAAATATAAGGTGGAAAATAATCAAAAAAAGACACCAATATTAAATTTTGGCTATTACACATGAGCATGTGCATGCATATGGACACATACAAGAACACATGAGCACACACATGAACACATATCACACGGCACATACCTATGCATACATACACACAAGTGAACTCAAGTTACAAGAAACTTCCAAATACAGAATGACACATGGAGACACATCCTGAGGCACAAAGAGGAGCATAAAGAAAGAGAAAGAAAAAGACTTCAACAAATAGAGGTAGAAAAGAGATGCACAGAGCCAGAGATTTACAGGGAGGAAGAAAAGGCAGACTCAGAAGCATGGTTAGAGACTGTGGGTAGATCCATGATGCAGATTCTCTTAATACAATGGGAATTTCAAAACACAGTGTGACATAGAATTTGCATATTGGAGTTGACTGCTTGGGCACTCTTCTTCCTAGATGGGAGGGTAGAAACAAGCCTAGGGCTGGCGAGGCTGTAGATGTAAGGAAGCAGGGCAGAAGCAGGGCACAACCAACTGAGAAAGAAAAACAGGCACTCCCTGAGAAACCAGGGAACTTCCAGGGGCTATCTAAGGAAGCTGAGCCCCGGTGCTAACCATGGCTGGCTGTGTGTGGCCTTGCAGGAGAACCCAGGAGCCCAGGCAGCCCCAGCCCCATTGTCATTCAGATCCCAGGGCCTGCAGAACCGGTTAGTGGATGTGTGATGGAACAATGACCAAATCACGAAGGACTGGAAACAAAACAGGAGGACAAAAGCTGGAGGGAAAAGCCCACAAGGAATAACTCGAATCCTGGTTTTCTACGTGCAGTTGCTAAGCATCTTTCCGCTGTGCATCCTGGTCTGGAGAAGTACAAGGGCTATGAGAACAGCTGGTGCCAGGGAGGTTTGCTGTGTGGTCCTAGGTTCTCAGGTGCAGGGGCTGCTCTTCTTGGGAGGCCTGGAGAAAGGCAACTCTCCTGAAACACACAAAGGATGGGCCAGACATCTGAGCAACGTGTCCTCATCCCCACCCCTGGCTCACACCGCAGAGGCAGCCTTTTATTATCTCAGGGAATACACCTGTCCCGAAGTAGGAAGCCAGGCGGCATGGTCTTTTCCCTCTAGGCTCCTCAGTTCTCAGTCCCTGCCTCTGTATCCTGGCTGTATGGCCTAGTTATTCCAAGCAGAAGGTGGTATAGATCCTGAGGAACGGATGTTTCAAGCACCTGGGCACAGGCTTGTGATATTTATCGTGGAATGGATGAGCCCTGTGAGTATTCTGCCTCATGCTTAGAGTTTTTGTGAGAGAAACTGAGTCATTTTAACTGGGTCTCTCTTAAAACACCTCTCTCAGGTGTCTCTTAAATAGACTTTCCACCAAGAGTGACTCAAAGCACTACACAGACAGCTCGGTTAGTTGAGGCTACTGTGTGAACTCCCTGGCTACAGCTGTGTCCTGCAGAGAAGTAATAGACAAGTTGTCATTAGGATGATTTTGTGCTTCCTGTTTGAGCTGTCTGGTAGCCAAAGTATCAAGTGGGGGTTCAAAAGACCCTCAAGGGTCCTAGGAAAGAAAGAGGGAGCTGACCTTGGGTCTTGGTCAGTGGAAAACCCTTACTGGGCAAAAAAAGCAATGTGTGTTGATCATCCACTGAACCTGGGGAAAATTAGGGGAGTGGGCTTTGTCCTGTGTGCAGAGAGTTCCTGTAGAACCCATGATCAGTACTGTCTTGTGCAGAAGAACAATGAGGAACATATAATGGACATTTTGACTTTTTCTTTTGCTGATTGGAAGCTCCAGTTTTATACAGACCAATGATCCTTCCTGTATTGAATTACAAAAGAAAATATAAAACGATTTTCAAAATGGGATAATCCCGGCTGTTCAATTAAACAAACCATATTTGTAAACTTCCCAAAGCTGAGATGTCTCAGAGAACACATATTATCCTCTAGGATTTTATCTCCAACTCTTACCCATAAAGGAATCTGCCATGAGCATCTTGTGATTCCACTGTGTTTTCCTTTTACAATATTCCAAAAGCCAAGTTAAAAACAAAATCAACAAAACATTTTGTTTGGAAACACAAACACCACTCCCATGTGCAAGCATTAAGCCTGTGACTTGGCCCATCTTCAGGCTGAACACCTGGGCTCCTCTGGCTGCTGCCAGTGGTTCACGGAATGTTCATCTATTTCAGGACGGCCCACACAATAATTAAAAGGACAATTTGCCTCTACATAAAGAATCACAGAATGTAGCCTCAAACCACATAAAAGCCTTTTCTGTGCTCCCTGGAGTTCAGCAACTCCAGGCTGGCTACAGTCTGCCATGGCTATTTTGTCTGCTGGTGTTTCCGTGCCTTTCAGAGGCAGCAAGATGGTCGGGGACAATCCTGGGTCCTGCTCCTTTCCTTGCTCCATTTCTCCCACAGAGCCACTCTGAACTGCTTCTCCAGTCTACACACTGTAAACCGGAGTCCTAAGTCAGCTTTTGTCAGTGATGTGAGCCAGAGCAATGCAATGTAACACTGCAACACTGGCCTATTGGTTTGTTCTCTGTCTATATAGCAGGAGCCTTTCTCCAGAAGCACATACTCCATACTGGTTAAGGGCAGAGGAAAAGCATTCAAAACCACCTTGGGACAGGGAAGGGGTAGGGCTTGGTCTGGAAAATGCAAAACAGGTCAAAACTCCAGGCACCTGGCTGCAATCTTAAATCAGTGGAGTTTGGGAAATAAGCAACAGTCATTAATGTGTATTAAGAACTGGAGAAGCTTGTGACTTCTTAGTTGTACTGGTGAAGGCACTGCCCACCATGGCCAAATGCAATAGAGCAGTAGAATGTCATGTAGTGAGTGAAGTTCCTACCATGGAGATTAACCAACCTCTTTCCCTCTCTCCTCCCTCCATCCCCCCTCTCTCCTTCCCTCTCTCTGGTCTGATTCCCCACCTAACCTAAAGCCATTAGTTGTCAGAACTAGGGAATTAGTGTAATTTTAAGCCCCCTGGAGACTACTACTCATTTGAGTTACTTTTAATATGTTTGTGGTTTCAAGTTCTGGTTGAGGCTCCAGGAAGGAGTCTTGATCTAGTCTCTGCTCTACAGGGACACCTTCCAAGAAAGCACTGGGCATCTCCAAATGGGGAGTGATTTTTCATCCACAAATCTAAAGCAGAGGGGAAATAACTGTGGAGGAGAAACCCGTTACCTCTGTCGGCCAACAAAAGAATGATGACATCTATCACTTCTGCAGAAATTCTGTCAGAAAATCCCACACCTAGAACACATGGGTTGTAGTTCTGCTTAGAGAAAGAAGGAGCAGGAGACCTCACTTCATTCACCTTCCAGCTGCATGAATCCAGGCTGTGGCACTGGTCCTTTCTTAATAAACATTAGTGACACTTGTCCCAACTGAATCATTTAGTGATAACAGCCTGGATCTCATAAGCCAAATCTGTTCCCCAGCACACTAAATGTTTTTCTTTCATTTGGTGAGAGAAAACTTAATGTTGGAGCCTGAATCTGAGCTTCAGGTCTTGTTGTTGTTTGTTGTTGATGATGAAATGAGGAGGTGGTAATAATTCTTGCTCTGTTTTCCCAAGTGTGTTTGGGGGTGACAGTCATAGGAAGTAGAACTGTGAAAGTCCGAATGTCTCTAAACTATAATGTGCTGTGAACACCAAAAGCAAGTTGGTCTGAGAGTGTCCCAGGATGGTGTGATATTTCTAAGTATTGAGAGAAACAATATTCTTGTTTTTCCTTTTTTGAGGGCATATGAGCACTCTCAAACAGTTTTCCATGCAGGTCAGGTGAAAGAATACCCAGGCATGATATCCTGAGGAGGGTGGCATTGTGAGAACAATCAGGCTGTTGTTCCTTAGAACTCCTGCTTACAGCAGAGGCTAGGAAAGGGTGCTCCCAGTTAGATCTTGAGGAAACAGTGGCAGGGAAGAGGTTTGTTCAACCCCTACCTAGCATCTCTGGATACAAGGGGCTGAGTGATGAAAGGTGAGATTAACTTCTAGAAGCAGAGGCATACTATCTCCTCCCTCATACAGAGCAAGACAGTGCTCACTCTGTGAGCTTGAAGACAGTAGGTGTGAGTCTGGGCATTAGCTGTCCAGGAGATGCACCAGCCAGTGATGTGAGCAGCCTGTGGAAGCTGGACCAGAGCCAGGTTATCATCTAGCTGGAAGAAGGCTCTGAGATTATGAGGGGACAACCTCTTTCTTTACAATACAAGCCCTCTGTGAGTTTATGAAGAAGAAGAAAGAAAGAGGACAGGAAGTACAATTAACAAGCCCCCACTTGGCTCAGGCTAGGCCAGCTAGCTACTTCATATATTTAACATCATTTAATTTCCCCAAAAATGCTTAATGATGTGCAGAAAATGATGGCCCATTCCAGTAATCTCAGCCCCCAGAGGCTCAGGGCTAGTCTGACCATATTGTAAAAAAAACAAAAATCAAAAACCAAATCAACCAAACAGAAACCCCATACTCTGTGAGCAAAATACTAAAACACAGGGGATGAACAGCAAAATGGGGAAAACCCCAGACATCACTAAAGGAAAAGATGAAACCTGGTTTGCATTTGTGACTCCAGAGTCACAGTGTTCCTTCTCCATGATGGCAACAGAAGTTCCTCGAGATTAGAAAGTTTACTTCCAATCAGTCAAGAATGTAACATTAATCTGAAGAGCAGAGCATCATTAAAAGCCACTGGTACGAAGCCCTGCTTCTTGTGATTCAATCTTCATAGATGTGGGATCAGTCCTATGCCAGAAGGAATGTGACACACTCCCACACCACAGATGATTTGCTCTGATGTCACCTGTTTCCTTGTGCTTATTTTTAGGGCAGTCAGGACAGTGCTTAGCTGACCTTGAACTGGCATAACCTCTATTGCCAATGGGATTCATTCATCCTCTTATCCAGTGTGAGATCCCCGACAAACACAAGAGTAGCAAAAAGACCCTACTGTGGAGTAGGGCATACATCCATCAGCATCTGGCTGTGTTCATGAGAGGACCAGCTGGGCGTCTTCCCATAAAGGCGACCCATTAGGGCTGCAGTTTGTAGATGAACACATTTTGTGATGCCTACCTATGTGTGTTTGTGAGCCTGAGTGTGGGAATAGTCGTGAAACTAGAGAGCAGGTCATGAACAGGGGGAAAGAGGTGATGAGGAAAGGGGTGGGCAGTAGAACATGTGTGACATACTGGAGCTTGAAATGCACACTGGGTGAAGGAGAAGGGTTGGAGAAGGAGAGGCAGACATGAACAAAACCATCCTGGAGCCCCTCCACCACCCACTTCAGCTTCACTTGGTTTTGCCATCCTTCACCACTTACCTCAAATACTGTCTCTTCTAAATATTCTATGATTCCCCCATATGGAAAAATGCCATAGTGAAAACCTATTGCAGTAGTATGAAAATTAAAAGATAAAAAATTTAAAACACACACACAGAGAGAGAGAGAGAGAGAGAGAGAGAGAGAGAGAGAGAGAGAGAGAGAGAGAGAGAGAGCCAGGCAGTGTGGACAGAGTGTGTACAGGGAAATGATTCACAGGGAAGAAGTACAGGGGTGCCAGGAATTGTGAAACAGAAGCATCACACTCAACTAGAAAGATCTGCTGCAAATGTGTGTGACCTGGACACTATCCCTCTGACCCTCAGTTTTACCCAGTGTCCCCAGAGTCTTTCCTAGTCACTCATCTGCTCACATATACACATGCTCAGCTTGTGCAGGCTCATCTGCCCTTGGTTTTCCTCCCTTCTAATGGAGATTGTGAGAATGGCCTTGAGTTACGGTCAATGTGTAAAAAATGTTCCGGAGTGTAACTACACTGACCTTACAGAATATCTGGCGATGTTGCCATATGCTGTTCTTAAAGGTTTGATTGTCTGTGGCCCTTTTTGTCTCTTCGCTAATCAGCGATTTGCAGCTCAGAAACATGGCATTGCATGACATCATCAGGTGTCTTCTTCCCCCTTATGTCTCTGATCCTTGCCCATGCCTCCCTTCTGGTGGTCTTCTTCACTTTTAGTATTCTCTGAATGCTGCGGCCTATTAACATACATACTCTGGAAGACAGAAGTCCAGTATGGGTCTCATTGGTTAAGATTTCAGTGAGCAGGGCTGCCTCTCTTTCTAGGGGACCTGATTCCTAGCCTTTCTGGGTTCCTACAGGTACCCTCTATTCCTTGGCTCATAGCTTCCTTCTCAGTCTTCAAAGTCAGAGACAATAGTTTGAACCCTTGCATTGTGTTGTCCTTGTAATCATTCTTTAGTTAAATTTACACTGTTGGGGGGGGTGTTCTGCTTTGAGAGCAGTCACCTGGTTTATCTATGGTGCTTTCTTCATTTTATGTGGATGATTGCTTGCCTGCATGGATGTATGTATACTATGTGTATGCCTGCTGCCCTCAGGGGTCAGAGAGGGTGACATATCTCCTGAAACTGGGTTGCCTGACATTTGTGAGCCACCATGGGTCCTCTGGAAAATCAGCAAGTCACTCTAGCCCCAGAAGGTACCAACCATCCCCATGGGTTACAGGGACTGGAGTACTGACATCTTTGGGAGAAGTGTGTTATTACTGTGTCCTTCGCTTGTTTTTGTTGTTCTTCAAGGCTCATCTCAAATATGACTCTTCTTGAGTATTTTCTTGTTCCTCAGAAAGGGTAAAGGGCAGAATTTTTGATTGTTTGTTTGTTTATATTTGTTGTTGTTTGGGGTTTTTTGTCTTCATATTTAAAAATAAACACCCAACTTTTTGTTGATTTTGCCACACTTTTTTGTAATCATTGGATTATGATAACTCCACAGAAGCCACAAACTGAAATTGAGTTTCATTCATTAAGAAAAAGAAATTCTGCTGTTTGCTATAATTCCCACTCTCCACATTAAGAACAAATAAAATCCCATTTAGATGATTCAGGGTTTTGTCCTATGAAAACATTATGAAAGGGTTGGGACAGTAGCCTTTGCCTGTGCACATCTCTGAGTTTAATCCCTAACGTCTTTCTGTCTCCCTATCTCTCTGTCTTTCTGTCTCTTTTACCCTCACACAGATTTGTACATAATCTACTTCAATATTCAATGTCTAGTGACAGCAGCTCACATGGCCACTGTATTTTCATCCAAACCCCCACATGTTCCTACCCATTGTTTTTATTTTGATCTCAGTCCTAGTTAACAGTTGAGAAAGTGGAAACTCACAACAATGGCTGCCTTGTCCACAGATGTTCCCACAGTTGTCATTGGAAAAACAAATGGAGGACTTCACCTGTGGCTTCTAAATAATGAGACAAATCAAATCTATTTGGGCAGAAAAGCAGTATTATGAAGTATTTAATGAAGGACATAGTGTCACCGTGAAAACCTTTGTGATTAAAATGGTATGAATTTGAAGCAATTGTATTTGCTATTCATTCAGTGTGTAAATTTTGAACACTTGTGCAGGGAAGAAGTTCACATGCACTGGGGTGTCCATAACACAAGGCTGACAGACCGTCAAGAAGCAAGGTGTAGCGCTGTGGGATTGGATCATGATGCATGTGTGGTTCAAAGTACTAAAAAATGATGAAAATCTTCAGTCCCTGTCTATGACATAACCTCCAAGACAGTGGTCCTCAAATAAGTGAGGTTTCACAAGCATGGTCTAGCAGTCACCATTTCCTGATGCAGAGAAACTCAATATTCACCTGGGTATGCACTACAAGTCTTGACTGGGCCCCTGGCAGTCTAAGGAGTGTGCTGTGATATCTACAACAGATTCTTTAAAAGAATAGTATCGGAAGGCATAAAGTTCATGGGCATTGCTGAGTGAGAGTGTGGTGTGATACAGGAAAGAGAGAAACAACAGAATCATGTCCATCTGGCTCTCAGGGATGACCACAAGATGAATCCTAAAATAATCACCTGTGACCCCTTGACCCTCCCTCTCTGCAAAAGCCTGTTCAGTATGCTAATTTATCTCTTTCACATCCTTATAAATGGGTTTTTGTTTGTTTTTAGTCCACTGTTTCATTTAGTCTAGGCTAGTCTCCAACTAGATATGTAGCTCAGGATGACCTTGAACTTCTGATCCTCCTTTTTCTTTGTCCTGAGAGCTGGGGTTACAGACATGCATCACCATGATCAGTTTACGTTGTGTTAGGGGCTGAACCTATTGCTTCATGTATACCAGGCAAACACTCTACCAACCCCCTTAGAAACCCTTCTCAAATGTTGATTCCTCTGTGAAGTCTTCCTGACATGCTCAGTGAGATTCTATTATTGTTCTTGTATTCTCTTAGTCCTGAAGTCATCTCCCTGTCTTAACTCTTTTGAATCTGTCTTTCTCACTGGACAGAGCATTTGGCAAAGGCAGAGAAGTCTTTTCTATCCTTTATTTCTGGTTTTAGCAATACAGCATAACAAAGAGCATTGAACACAGGCTTGCTGAATTAAAGTACTTTCTAGTCTAACATCATCCAGCTCACGGTCTGCCCAGCATCCTGCTTGCTGTTAATGAGTGTCTGTGTAAATACCAGTACTCTCTCATTCATCCCCTACTACATCATGAGATTTCAGGAGCTGAAAGTCATAATTAATGAGGCCGACAGACACAGACAGCATTAACTATGAAGACAGGGAGATAATTCACCCCTTTCCACCTCACCAAGACAAACCTACTCCTGTGATACATTTAGGTCCTATCTAGTTTTTACCAGTATGCTTTATGTTTTATGATTCAATTATCTTTGTAATAAAAAGTGTATGCAATTACATAGTAACTTTTGCTTCACTAAGTCAGGATTGGGCTGGATTCCAGAGGTTCATTCCTGGTTACTTTTTTTCATATTCATAACCACTGTTCAAGGAGACATTTTCTTAAATGTATACTTCCTACACTTTTCTATAAAAATATGTTGAAGTCCTTTCCTTCACTACTAATGCTTTTAGGGACTCCAATTGAAGGGTACTGAAGAGCTAATAAAATGATGTCTACTTAAGCAGGCACATTACTAGGCTAAAAAATGAGACATGGTCTCTTTCTTTCCAAATGTTATTCACTGATGTATTTACACCATATATGGTACAGTTTTCACTACCACACTCAAGCCATTTAAACACATACAATTGTATGTATTCAGATACAAATCTAGGCACCAGAAATGAGGGAAAACGTGCAAGATCGGTCGGCTTAGTTTGCTTCTGTGGCTGATAAACACCACGACTCAAAGCAACTTGGGAAGAAAAGGGTTGATTTGGCTTAGACACCCTCATCACAGTACCTCGAGAGGAGAACTCTGGTGGGAACTCAAGGCAGGAACTTGCAGGCAAGAACTGGGGCAGAGGCCATGGAGGACCGGGGATTGCTCCTCATGGCCTGGTTTCTTATACAACCCGGGAAAACCTGGTTCAGGGGTGGCTATACCCACAGTGGGCTTTACTCTCCTGTGTCAATAATTAATAACAAAGATGCCCCCACACACTTGCCTGTAGGCCAATCTGATGGAGACATTTTCTCAATTGCTATTTCCATTGCACTGTTGATTCCAGCTTGTTGTTCCAAGTTAAAAACAACAACAAACAAACAACAACAAAAACCCTAGTCAGCACATTTTGTCTTTCTAAGATCAAATTACCCCATGTAATGTGATTATCTCCAACAACATCCATTTCGCTGCAATGAGTATATACTATTTTTATTTATTTATTCCTCTGTTGAAGATCTATAAGTTAGTTCTGTAACTTAGTTGTTTTGAATAGTGCTAAAAAAAAGGGCATATGTGACAGCGCTGGTTGTAGGCATTGTATAGATGCCACTGTTACATGGTTGGGGCTCTCTTGCCATATTCGTTAATACAAAGTGGTCAGCGTTGAAATCATGTATACACAAGATGCACTAAACAGATTCAGCTGGTTGTGAGTGTATGTGTGTGTGTACATGTAAATAATGATCAGAGTAAAAGAGGCCATCTGTTTGAGAGGAAGTGAAGGAGAGACATGGGAGGAGCCAGAGGGAGAAAGGGGCAGAGGGGAGTGATGTAATTATAATTTATTTAAAATCATTTAATACAAAGGAGTGGATGTGCAAATATTTCTGATATGTTGGCTTAGAGTCCTTTGGATGAGTGCCCAGTAGTGGTCTGGTCTGGTCTGGTGATATGGTAAATCTAATTTTAGATTTTTGAGAAACCTCCCTGTTAATTCTCAAAGCTAATGGTCTAGTTTACCCACTGCCAACAGCCCCAGCAGTGTCTGAGCCCTCCCTTCTGTCCACATCCTCACCAGTATTCATTAGTGTGTGTTTTCTTGATGGCCATCATGCTGGCTGGGGTCCAGGTCTGCTTCTTGACCTGGTTAAAGTGTCATTCTTTTAGAAGCAATCGTCTCACCCCACACTTTGACAGAGTGAAAATTTCATTATTTCTGCTAGAATACTATATAGACAAATCTTCAAGTCACTGTTTATATTCATGTCCTATGCCTTTTAGTGGTTGCATAAATTTATAGCATACACATAGGTACATACACACATATATCCTACCATTTATTAGACCATTTGTCACCCCAACTGATGTACATTTAGGTGGTTTACCCTATTTAGTACAGAGTTAAGACAATGCTGGGTTTGACCTTGTCTAGTACCTTGGTAGGAACATCATGCTTGGGTGAAGATCACAGGAGGCCTGGGAATAATGAACTATACCCATAAAAGCAGTAAGTAAGAACTTCTTGGAAGTTTATCAGTGATGTGACTTTAGCTGCACAGTCACCTCCCTGTAACTGAGTGTTGTTCTAGATTCAAAAATTTATACTAATACAGGTTGAAAATGCTCAGAGAAAAAGCAATCTATTCTGGGCTAGAACAAAAGTTATTTTGTTATTATTCTCTAAATAATACAGTATATCAAGTACTTAGAATTTATACAGTCTTATCATTGCATTTGTATCATAAATGATCTGAGGATTAGAGAATATGAGAAGTGGATAAGGAGATAGCTCAGACAAAAAGGGTTTGTCGGCCAAGTATGAAGAACTGTGTTTGACCTCTAGCAGCCTGGTGAAAAAGAGTCCAACATTATGGCAGAAACTTGTAATGCCAGGACCAGAGGATCCCTGGGACACATTGGTCAACCAGTCTTACTGTATCAGTAAACTTTGAGTCAGTCAGTGAGAGACCTTGTGTCAAATTATGAGATGGAAAGGGATAGGGAAAGACACGTGGTATCAGGTTCCCAGCTGCATGCATGTTCTCACTGTATATGAGAGCACATGTAGAGCACATGCAAACATTATGGCATTTTATACTAGGAACTCAAATTTCTGCAGATTTTGGTATTTAAGTTGTTCCCATGTCTTCTTAGGGTTCTGATGAATGGCTACATTGTAGAGAAGTGATGTGGTCAGTGGACCTAGAAAAAAACAGAAATGGGAAAACAGAGATAGAAAACAAGTCAGTCGACATAGAAGGACTTTGGGTAGGAGATTAACATACCAAAAAATAAATAGATAAAAAATAAAACAAAGAAAAAACTAAATCATGGTCATCTTTTTTATTTCTTCCCAATTTACCATATTAACTGACTGGAATTTGCAAAGCCAAAAGTCTGTATTTAGACAACAAATGGAGCAGAAAAGCTGCCTCACTTCCTTCTCCCAGTAGCTGACTATGCATTCAACATTTTAAATGTCTTCCACGGGGCTAGGGTAAGTCTTATAGTGATGAATCTGAACAGGCTTTCCATCACAAGCAAGATTTCTCAACTCATTACACTACTGGGCTAGACAATTCCTTGTCAATGATGGCTATCTTGTGCCTAGATGCTCAAAAGGATGCCTGGTACCCATCATCTAGGTACTGGTAGCATCCAGAAGCCAGTTGTGATAACAAAAACATTTCTAGGCATTGCTAAAGTTTCTGAGACAATCCCATCAAATGTTGTGAGCATTTTTGCCAAGTTCTCTGCCTTGATGGGTCAGTAGCAAGCCATTAGAAGTACTACTACAGTAGAAAACACTGGGAGCCGAGCACTAAGCCATGGTAACCTCTAGTAGGTAAAGGTATTTTAAAAAATCCCATATATGTTGGTCTCCCTGCTAAGACAATGACAGAAGAAATAACTACTTCCCAGGATTGTTATTAAGAGCAGGTGAGACCAAGAGAGATAAGGATGGTGTTAGGACTGTGATAGTTGCTCGATAAATATTTGTTGACCCTAATACATTTTTCCTTGGTACCAGGAGAGACATTCCTCTTGGCTCTGAGGACCTTAGAATCTTAGTCTCTGGCACAGCCTAAAGTCTAGGCTTCAATGCGTTAACTCCTTTTCCAGGCAAAGTGCATACAGGGTGCTGACCTGAAAACCAGTGACTCAGAATGCGAGTCCATCACTCATCAACAGCTTGGCTTGTAAAACCCCTGGAACAATATTGTTCCCAGGAATGCTAGGGCCATGAAAAATAAGCCCCTCCCCTGAAGGATTGTCTACAGCCATCCCACAAACATCAGAGTCTCTGAAATATAAAGTTCTGAGTGGGAAGATTGGGAAACAGTGAGCACACAAAGATTTTTTTGGGTGTGTGTTTTCCTCCTGGTACTTTCTCTTATCTTGCTCTTCCTTTACTTTCCATCTTTCCCGCATCCCAACACTGTCTATGGAAACATATTCATTTCTCTTTTCATATCTTCTCCAAGTCATTGTCTCCTCTGCTTCTCAGCATCATTATCATAACTTCTTGTTACACATCCAGTATTTACATACTTCAAAATTTCAGCACTTCATGTCTTAAAGCCTAAGACACAAACACTGAATCTCTTTTTCTGTCTTAAACGTATACACAATTATAAATGCCCTCAGGCCGCTAAGAGAGAAGATCTCCAGCAGCCACTCCAGCATGCTCTAAAGGACAATTGATTAAAACTGCTCTAAGTACTTCTGACATTTTAAAGATATATTTATCTTTGTTTCATGCATATGGATGATGGCCCACATATATGAAGTATACTATGTGAGTGCCTGATGCTTGCAAGGGATCGAAGACATACCCAATCCCCTGGAACTGAAGTTATAGACAATTGTGAGATTCAGAAAACCAAATCTGCATCCTCTGAAAGGTCGGCCCTTGAATCTCATGAGCCATTTCTCCAGCCCCTCTCTGGGTGTTTTTCTTAACAGATGGTTTAGGTAGAGCTTGTGGAATGACATACAGATGTGTGAATAATACTATGGGCTTAGGTAACATAGTTGTTTCAGTAATTACTGGAGAAACTATTCATTCTTAGCAAGAACAGTAATGGAATTATTGACACTCATGATAGTGGGACCCCTGCTAAAAGACAATTATTACCCCTCCCTGCCCCGCCCCACCAGAATCATCTTTCCTGCTTCCCTTTCCTTCCTCTTCACCCAGCATCCTAAGAAGAACCTTTCCCTCCTTGAGGATAATCCTACAGCTACCAGTTGGGGTGGTGCTGTAAAGGGAGGTTTGATAATCATCTTGGACAGGAGCCCAGGAACACTGCCTTTTGCACACAGTAGGCATTCCTTATGGGATTTAATGGAGGCCTTGGTTGCCCCAGAGCCCAGAGCTGTGGGTGGAATTTGTGTCATGAAACAACTCCCTGAGATTTCATCTTTAGTGCCTTGTATGACATGTATGCACACACCAAATAAAATCAACACACAGGAACTTCAAAGGAGAACTGTGTTTGCTGCTTTAACGCAGTGATCAAACAAGGCTGCTAAATAAGCCACTGAGATGAGTTAGTAATGTCTGCTCTGGAAAGTGCCCACAAGTTTCTTGGGAAATTTTACTGCTCTGTGTGAAGCCAAGGTTTGGGAATTTCCATGGAGCTGTGCCTAAGTCATCTAGGAGAATAAGCATTATAGACAACAAGCACATATAGGGGAGATCCTGCTTAATTGTGGAAACTCAGGCTAGACATCTACAAGGCTGCTCCCATTACTGCTGGACATCAATTGGCTTTCTTCTCTCTGATGTCCAGTACCTTGTGAACATCTAGCTCACTTCTCTGTAAAGGTGTTTATACAATCTCTATTGATTGAGGACAAAGACAGAACTCCATCAGTAGCTATCATGTCCAGATGAGACCCTATAAAAGAACCCACCCCTGTTCTGTCCATGCCAATTGAACTTTATTGGAATGGGGAGGTATGATGGCTATGTGTTATCTCTGGGTGATTTTGTTCTCCAGGGCAGAGTTGAGCATTTGCCACAGATGTCTTAATGCTGGCAAGTCCTAAACAATGCACTGACTGGCCCTTTTCAGAAAAGGCTCGACAATCCTGCACAAGGACTCACAGTGTGTGTAAAGGCAACTAGATGTCACCTTGAGAGAGTTAACTGGGACTCAGAAGGTTGGAGCATCATTGGAATGAGAGAGTCCGTATGGTCTCCTTTCACAGGACTGCCTCTCATCTCAGGTCGTTGCTTCTGTATTTTTTCTGCTTCTTGGCATTTTTCCTTCCTTTTTTTCATTTCCATTCCAGAATGATTTCTAGCCACCAAATATTATTTTTCAAAAATAATTTACGTCACACTATATAATGTTGTTATATAATGTAATACAATTTAAAATAATTCTTTGAGAATACCATACATGCATATAGTGGATTGTAATCCCAAGAACCACTGGGAAGGCACAATAGACAGACACATCTACACAGTCTAATTCTGAAAATATTTTTAAGCAAGGAAAAGAAGGAAGAGAAAAACACTACATTTCTATGAATAGCAGCTTCCAGGGTAAGCCGGACTTACTTCTTTCTTTTCTTTCTGCCCTCTTACACAATTATAATGAATCCATCCTATCTGCCAAGCGTCTGTGATTTAAGCAGCCTGGCTACAGCGCTTCTGTCATTACATAGACATTGTCTGTAATAGGGCCTCCCACACTGCTGCATGTTGGACACACTCATAAATCCTACCTGTGATTCATCGCCATCAAATTTGTGAAACTGCGCTAGAGACGAGTCACTTAGTATGTGGAAAATATTATTGGCAATTTTTTTTGTAATCTTGTAAAAACAAAAAGTCAGACCACCCCCAAAGTCTAATTTGTGATCTTAATTCTTCCTACAAGGTTTATTCATGAAGACTGATTTGATCTTTTCAGCTGGTTTCTTTGTTTTGTTTTATTTGCTGTGGTTTGTTGTTGTTGTTTTTTAAATAAGCTTAGTCTGATCATTTCTGATTGAGAGTGCCGCCTTCTGAAGTGGGCAAATGTAGTCAGTATGGTAGAGGGAAACAAAGGCACTAGGTCTCTAAAAATAGACTCTTAAGCTTTGCTGTGTCTCAGCCATTTTATTCAGTTTCCAAGTGCCTCCGTTTTCTTCTCTGCAGCAAGGATAATGCACTAATCAAGAACGATTGAAGAGAGAGGCTTTCAATGCAAGCAAGTGCACAAGTCTGGTGAAGAATGGGTGCATGGACATGGCCTTTCATGAAAGAGATGAAAGCAGTGAGAGTCGTTGTTATGGAAGGAAGTGCAAGGCGCGCCCATGGAAGAGTCCAGGAGGAAGCTACACTTCCTGTCTCTGACTCAGCCAGAAGCAGGAAGAATCTGCTGCACTCACATGCTCTGCTAGATGCACACCATCATTCATCTGAAATCACGAAAAGATGAGTCAGGGGACCTGGGACCTGCTTTGCTGTGAATTTGCTCCGTGATTCTTGCATAAGCCATGCTGAATTCGGGCCACTGTCTATTCATCTATAACACCAAATCTGGCTTTAAATAAGAATTTCTCTCTGTTTTGTAGTATTTGATGCAAAGATGGTATGGAATTAAAGCACTGGGAAAGTGTGTCTGTTGATCAAAGAAAACAGTGATGTTTATTTTATCAAAAAATAATATACAGGGTTATATAAGTCCATTTTTGCTCTGGTATGTGAGACACTTTGATCACAGCCTCCCATCATTGGTTGTCTACCTTTTCTCTACTTCCCACCTCACATCAGTCCCCCAGACACCTTCCCTTCTACTTCCATATTGAACGCACAGACATGCTTTTATGTGTCTACAAAATCTAGATCCTGCAAATGACAAAAACATGCACTATTTTTCACTCTGAGGCTGAGTTTCCCTAGTGAGTACCTCCACTTTTGAACACTTCCATGCAAACAGTGTAACTACATTCTTGTTTATGGCTAAAAACAAATGAATTACACACACACACACACACACACACACACTGCAGTTCCTATACTCTCCCTCTGTTAGCAGACACCTGCTGGGTGGGCTCTGCTAACTTAGGGAGTGAGAGTCGTACTGCAATAAGCACTGGTGGTGCAACCAATTATTTTATTCTTAATTATCACCATGAAAAATAAAAACATATAGTGCATTTGGAATATTTCCTGAGCCACCATGCACCTCAGTTTTCAAGAAATCCTCGAATTTGAAAGATGAGTGTGCCATAGGAAAGCAGATTTGGGATCACACAGAGTACAATTGAATGGACCTGGACACTAACCCAAGCCTAACTGAAACTAACTTTTGCAACCTTTTTCCTTTTGGGGAGAATCCATTTCAAAACTTTGGCTGGTTACCATGACAACTTCAGCTGCCGGTGATTCACACTCATCCTCATGTGTTTTCTGTCTGACTGAGTGTCTTCTTGCTGTGCTCTGCGACTTTGCAGCATGCAGAATTCATTTGCCCAGAGCTGTCTTTATGATGTTCACTCTACATTTTATTGAAGAAGATTCCTCAAACAAGAACTCTGAGCTCTGAGTTTCCCATGATGCCCTGATGATGGCTAAAGCCTCTGCTTGATGGTCTCTGTAGAAAGCTGTGTAACTGCTGGATTCAGCACACAGCAGAGTGACCATTGGAGAAGGGAGGAGAGCCGCTTTGTGACATTGCTACCAGGAAGCTCAGGACAAATTCACAAATTCACAAATTCTTGGAGTCTCAGTGTCCCTATGGGCAAATCTATAAAACAAATGCCTGACAAATGTGCCCTTTACCTTAACTCACCGGCATAAAGACTTCCTCTTAACAGGATGATGGTTCCTCCTCCTGTGTCCTCAAGACACTGTCTTTGCCTACTGCAACATCTGCTTGTCACGGGGCAATTCTGTTTATATTTTATCCATCTCTCCCACTGAGATGTGAGATTCATTAAGACAGGAACTGCATGAACACACACATACATGCACACACACACATGCACACACACACACACACACAAAGTATGCATTTGAGTGTGTATTTTCAGATCTGTTCACATCTTCTTGAGATTTCAGACTCAGCAATTGTCATATTTGACTCTGATAATATCAATGTCTCAAAGGTCCCACCACTTCTCCAAACAATCCAGACATTTCTGTACTTGGTTCTCATTAATCACTTTCCCACAGCCACAGTGGCTTTCTTGCCATCCTGACACTTAGGGAGTACACACCTGGAGGGATCCTGCCCCTCTTTCTGGAATGTTCTTCTCTTAGAAACACCTAGGTTGATAGCAAACCCTTCTTTCTTGATTTCTTGTGTTACTTTAGTTTCATTCAGTATTTTCTGGGATTCTAGCATCTCAATAAAGCTAAATTTGTCCTGTGTTAAATTCTACTAGCTTCTCCTAAGTACTCTGGTACTCCCGGCTGGGGCACTGTCAGCCTTTAGTATTGGGGCTTTGATTTGGAATCTGCTTCCCACCTCTAGAATGTAATTTCCATGAAGGAATATATGTTTGGTTGACTTACTGGTTTGATCATTACTGTCTCATTCCTATAACAAGAGACCAATAAGCAACTTAAGGAAGAGCTTAGTTTGCCTCAGAATCTGGAGGTACCATCATGGAGGTAAGGCATGGTGGCAAAAAGTGAACTAACTGCACCTATCATGTCTAAAGTCACACTCACTAGGCTTTCCTGCACCTTTTTCTCTTTCCTTTAACTCAGAACCTCAGCCAACTCAGGAAATCTGGGATCTGCACACATCCTTATAGGTATACCCAGAAGTACATGTTTCTCAAGTGCTTTCAAATCTAGTAGAAGTACATCTAATCATCATAATAACTTTGTGCCATTAAGAAGTCTCAGCAGAAGATCAACTGCCTTTACATATATTCATCCATCAAAGACACAAATAAGTAAATTACTAATAGCCAGTCAAGTTGACGTTGAATGTCAACCATCATAAATAGCTTCCCATGTTCTCAGGAGAATATCAGGATGTAGAGAATGCTCACACACTGTTGTTGGGTCGCACTGGGTCTATTGACCACTTTTTATTGAATAAGGGATTAAGTAATCCAAATGAGTCAAGCTGAAAATGTCCAACATTTTGTTGCTAAACATTTCAGCTTACACATTCTAGGGTTCAAGTAGATAGACATCTAAGGAGGCAAAGTCCTAACAGAATTTTCTGCCAGGAAAATGATGGCCCTAACCCTTCTAAGCAAGGGTTTTGTGACCCGTGTGAAAAATTTTCTTCATCAACCATCTCCAAAACTGAACTTACAAGGACTGCCTCCAGGTCTTTGGAAGATGGGCTGGTTTGGCCTGCCTTGGAGATTTTGCACTGGAGCAGGAACCCTTTTCTTTTGTTTTCCTCATTTCCGCTCCCTCTGCTTCTTCAAGTTTTGAGTCATTAACTATCCTAATCAGAATGAACACAAAGCTAGCAATTCCTTCTTGGATTATTGTATAACGGCACTGAACACTGCCACGGCCCTCTGAGACTGTGTTCCTGACTCTACTTGGGAGTGATCTCTCAGGGATTTTAACTCAGCCAGTCTTTGCGGAGAAATGTTTATCATTTTTCTTTTTATTGTTTCTGGCTCCTCCCCTGTCTTTGAAGTCTCTGAAATCTTTAAGTATTTGGCGGGTCTCCGCACACTGCAGGTCTTCTGCCGGGAAGAGGGCACCTGGCCAAGAGAAAGGAATCGGAGCCCCTCTCTTGGCTGGGCCCATAAAACAATCAGATTTCTCCACAAGCCTGTCATCTGAAACGTGAAGCCGTGCTAAAAGTACAGATAATGCACTGAGTTCCAAGGAGGCTTTCAAGTGAATGGCAAGTAACCCTCTCTTCTCCAGAAGGAGTAGCTGATTCCAAGGGATTTCAAGAGAAAGGGTCCACAGCTGGGTGCTCTCCATCCATGAAAAGCCTTTTGCACTCTGCTGGGCCATTTGATGGTGCTTGTTAGAAGTTCGCCTCTTTCAGTCTCGACAATCTCAGATTCTATGGCTGATTTACAGAGAAGACAGAGTCCTGCCTCAGTTTATCTACTCATAGGGAAGGTAGGCCCTCATACCCCTGTTTCTCCTCACAGGAAAGGTGCACTCTCATGTCCCTGCTTTTCTAGTCACAAAGCAACTGGATTCTCATTCATGTCCTTCTTCCTCCTCTCATAGGGAAGACAGACCCTCACTTCTGTTTCTCCCCTGATAGGTGAGGTCGACCTTTGTACCCCTTTTTTTTTTCTTCCCACAGGGAAGGTAGATCTCATATTTCATATTTTTCTTTCTCTTAAAAAGTCCAAAGAGATTGGTTTTCCCACTTCCAATTCCTTCCAGAACTTTCCCCTCTTTTTGGTAATTTTCAAGAAAAGTGACATGCTCCTGCCTCCATGTCATGGGGCATCTGTGAATGTCCCATCTCAAAGCCAAAAGTAGACATTCACATTAAAGAGAGGTTCTATCATAGCCTGGACTTTGAATCTATATTAATGAGCTGCCTTTATGCACTCAAAAATGCAGTGAAAATCAAGACATTGAAACACTGAGGTGGATGTGCTCACCCAACTCCAGCGTCACTTCTGTTTTGTAAAAACATCTCTTTTTTTTTAAACTTTCTGTTTGCTGCCTTTTCAAATAGTCCACAGAGTTCACACTCAGCTCATAGCAGCCCCGTGCTGAAATGCATGCACCTGACAAGGACAAGCAGAGGCATGCCTGCCTGCTGAAGTCAGCCAGGTTAGGTGAGTGCTAGCAGGGCTCAAGATGGCATCCTGAGGTAAGGAGTGGAGAGGCAGACAGGGTGACAGATGGTGGCAAACACATGGTAGAACCAAACCCACATGTGATATGTCCCAAGCCTCCGAGGACACTCAGCCCTGTAAATAAAAGCTGGCTTAGAAGCTGGGTGGATTGGGTGAGTGATCAAACTTGAGCTGCTGAGGTAAGAGGGAGTCACTTGCCTCCCTACCTGCCTGGTGAGCCGAAGAATTCTCAACTTTTATCTGGTCCAACTTTAATTCCTGCCACTCTGAGGAGAGACTCAATGAAGCAATTAGAATAACTATTCTGAAGAATGATAAATGTCCCAAAAGTTGAAAGGACCACCCAGTGGATCTCTTGTCAGTTCTCAGTGGAAATACAGAAACTAGGTGCCAAAATCATACTTCTCTCATCTCTGTATGGATATTTCTAGTAGAGGTGAATCTTCAGTCCACAGAGACAATGTAGTCTATAAGTCTATGTCATATTCTTAGGCTTTTTGTATTATTAAAATAATACAGGAAGAAATAGTGGGTTGGAGAGATGGCTCAGATGTTAAGAGCACTGACTGTTCTTCCAGAGGTCCTGAGTTCAATTCCCAGCATCCACATGGTGGCTGACAACCATCTATGATGACATCTGGCACCCTCTACTGTATACAGTATACATAATAAATAAATAAATCTAAAAAATGAATTATTAAAAAATGAATCATACAGGAATTAAGCATAAATTTCAAGTCTTTTTGTACACTTAAGGATAATTTAAAAATAAAAGTTAATGTTCAGTCATTTAAAAAAAATAATTTAAAAAAACTCAGGAAGAAATTACTGAGTTTCCATGATGTTTTATAGTCATTCCCTCCTTACCTATGGATTTTATATTTATACATTTAATAGCTATGGATCAATAATATTCTGGGAGAAAATACACTGGACATGAATAGTCCTTCTTCCCCTTGGTCACTACTCCCTTACAATCCATGACTGTGAATATTCCCTTCACACTGTGTCAGGCATCGTAAGGAGCTTTTGTGGGGTATACAGAAGAATATTGGCGGACCATATTCAAATGCCATGCCTTTATTTGTAAGAGACGGAACATCTGTGGATTTTGTTATCTGCATGGAATCCTCCCACAGAAACTGAGAGTTCATTGGATTTCTCAAGAATCCCCAGGTAGAAAACAAAACAAAACAAAACAAAACAAAACAAAAAAACCTTTCTTCTACATATTTGAGAAGGTGGCTAGCTGTCCTCACATCTAGTGGTCCAAACCCAGAACAACTGGTACTGCAGAACTCTGGCCATTTTGCATTACCTCAGCCCTAAGTGATATTAGGTTTCAGACTCGATCCCTCTCCCTCATTCCTGACATTGTAGGTCCACACATACCTTTCCCATCACTATCAGAGCTAAGGATGAGCTGGACATCCAGTCTGTAGCCCCTGCCTTGCTTCTCCTACAGGGAGAAAGGATTACTTTATTCTCCAAGGAGGATTACAAAGCCCCTATTTGACTGACTCCCTCCACACCATTCGAGTAAGATCACAAGCATAAAAACCTCACACACACATATACACAGATATACAGACAGACAGACACACGCCCAGATTTGTATAAATCATCTGGGATAATTTGTTGACTTGGGTCACTTTCTTAAAAGCAGACTTGCAGGTGATAATTCAAGAGCAAGTGATGTATTAGGACACATCCTCAGGAGAACAGACTGGTGAGAGGAACCAGGACAGAAAAGGGGAAGAGACTTCAGGCAATGTGCATCTTCAGCCTAATCCCAAAGGGAGGCTTCAGAGAAGAAATTACATCAGAATTGATTCAGACTGGAGACTAGAAAGCCAAGGGCTCTGTTTTCACACTCCTGCCAATCCTTAGGGGGAGGAAAAAAAAAGCCTCTTAGGTTCTAGAGTTGTCTTAACAGTTGGGTAAAGGGTTCAAATAATCCCATTCTGTTAGGGGCAGCTTTAGACTTTCTGTTCTCCACTCCATAAATTGGTCTTTCTATGATAGAAAACAACTTACCATCGTTTAATAATACTTAAATAACCTCTGGGGTGAGTGGGGTCAGGGAGGTCCTGCCACATCTTAGGCTCTGTTGCACATTCATATTTTGATGAGTGTTATTCAAAGAAATCTTTTAAATACATTTTACAGAAGTTGCTGCCAAGTCTTGTTTGGTGAGTCTCCTTGTGCACATGGACTTAGTCACGTCCTTTGTTTTTACTAGAATTCTTCTACACAGCTGATCATCAAATTCAGTCAAATCCCTTCTCAGAAGAAGACAGAGATGTCTATGACCAAGCCTAGATGTCAGCAGTCAGCCCTGCAGACTCCGGTCTACCTCTTGGAAGGCAGATTTATGTTAATTAAATTCTCCCACTGGCAATACCTCTGTGAAGACAAATAGAAATTCGAATAAAACTGTTCCGACCTTTATTTCAGTAAACAATCTAAAATGCAGCATTCCACTAAATCAGGTCTTTATGGATATGTTGTTCTTTAATTTTCAACAGTAACTTCTACAGCTCTGAGTCTCCATCATTCAATGCCCAGGAGCCCATTACATGATAAGGAAGTTTAGTGGATGGCTGTTCTCTCTCTCTCTCTCTCTCTCTCTCTCTCTCTCTCTCTCTCTCTCTCTCTCTCTCTTGTCAGAGCATATGTCTTTTTTCTTCTCTTCAATTCACAAACAAAATAAAACAAACAAACAAGTGAGAGGCTGAGAACATTGTCCAACCAGGAAAGTATTTGCCTTGAAGCTCCAGGACCTGAGATTCATTCCCAGATCTCAAAAAAAAAAAAAAAAAAAAAAAAAAAAAAAAAAAAAAAAAAAAAAAAAAAAAAAAGCTGGGTTTGGTAGCACATACTTTCAAACTCTGCCTTGCGGAAATAAAGACAGGCAGATGTCTGAGGCTTGATGTTCAGCTACCCTTGCTTTATTTGTGATCCTCAGGCCAATAAGAGACCCTGTGTCAAACAAAATGGTGGATAATACCTGAGGAATGACATCTCAGGCTGTACTCAGGCCTCCACATATACACGCACATACACATACACACAAAAGCACACACACAAGATACAACTCTAGAGATCAGGTCTCTTGAGCTACAGCCAGCCCATACATTCTGGCTTCATATAACTAGTTATAATACCCAGGCCTGTTTCCCTTGTCACCTGTACTGATCTTAAGTAGAGGCAGACATTTGGGAACGGTGGGATCCCAGCTATTTCTGCCCTTCTTTTCAATGGACCTCATTCTGTCAAATTTGTTCCTCTGGATTATAATTTCAGCTTTCTTCTTAAATTGTCTGCCTGTTTATCTGGTTGTACATTGTTCCCATGGATGCACGTGCACACATAACCACAAAGACATATTTTGTTGTGTGTTTTCACAATGTATCGATCACTTTCTATGTGTCATTTTATTTGACTCTGTATAAAGTACCCTGGGACTTTTTCATTTCACCAAGAAACTGAGGTGCAGGGTTAGTCAGTGTCTCTTCCAGATAATGTGGATATGAGAGCAGTATAGCGAAGTGCTGAGTCCACACCGAGTCGCAGCTACTACGTCTGCTGACCCCTACTCCAGTTTCTATTCTCTACAATACACTTCGGGTCCTTAACTCCCACAGAAATACCATAGCATGTCAAATAGTTCTGAGGGACCCAAGAGATGGCTCAGTAGTTAAAAGCATTTGTTATTTTTTAAAGGACTTGGATTTGATTCCCAGCACCATAATGGTGGCTCATCTCATACTCCAGTTTCATCTGATACTAGAAACACATGTGATGCATATATATATATGCAAAATTCTCATATGCACAAAATAAAACAAATAAATTTAAATTTAAAAAAATTAATTCAAGCCTCTAAATTGATAATCCAACTATGAGTGCTGGAAACTCTTGATTTACATACTTCTTAAAAAATATATGATTTGGGCAGTGGTGACAGATGCTTTTAATCCTAGCACTCTGAAGGCAAAGGTAGGTGGATCCCTGAGTTCAAGGCCAGCCTGGTCTACACAGAATAAAACGCTGTCTCTAAAAACAAAAAATAAAAAATAAAAAAAAAAATCATGAGTAAGTCTGAAAGAACTCTTGTTTATGATTTCTAAAGGCTTATTTTGTAATCCAAGTGCATGAAAGCATGTTTAGTGCATTGTTCAACCAAATGACAGTCCCTATAGTTTGCAACTCAGAATGTCCTGGTGGCGAAATCCTCATTAGTCACCTGCTATAACTTCCCTGGAATGTGCTGTGACATGGAGTCTATAAAAGCAAATCTAGCCTTGTTAAGCTGTTTGGTCACATAATGTAGGACCTCGTGTATGGACACTGTCAGGAAGGGAAAGGCCTAAACTGTATGCTTTAAGTGTATTGAGAAACTAGTTTCTAGAAACCCAACTTTTCATTGAATGCCCTTTAAAGCCATGCTAATGTATTTCCGACAGTTATAACAATGACGTGTGAGTCACACATATGGTTTCGAGATTCCTAAATTGGCTGTGAGGCTGCTGATGCAATCAGAAATCACCTCTGGGTCTCGGAGACTGGAAGACTGAGTCAAGAAAACTGCTCAGCCAATGTGATTGCTGCTTTCCATGACTGGAAGTGCTCAGACTCCAGATCTCTCGGAGAAATCAAACATCAAAGCCTCTTTCCATGGGAAATGTGTGTTTATTACCAAGAAAAAAATTATTTCTGAAATTCGAACTGCAAGTTACCTTGATTCCACCACACTCTGCAGATGAGTCTAAAAGAGGAGAAAGAAGTGTGGCGTTGAGTGTCAGGCTTATGATTGAACCCCAGCCCTGAAGCTTGCTAACTGGGTGCTTTCCAAAACCTGCCTCCTTACCTCAAGCCCTTATCTGCTAGCCTGAAAAACCAGGAAATTACCCCAACCTCGTTGGGCTGTGACAGTGTAAAGTTAGTCACTGAAAGGCACCTGGCCAAATAAAGGGGTCTACCATGAACCCCTAGGGAATCTGGTGACTGGTCTTCTTGGTTTTCAACATAAAGTGTCAAGATCAAGAATCTGCTCTGTTTCGGGGTGTTCCTCTTTTGGCTTTGTCTCCAACTTTTAACCCAGGGATGCTTTTAAACTTCCTAGGTACCTACAGAAAGCAGGGGAATGTGACAAAGGAAGGAAGATGTGACTGAAAAATGACTTTGAAAATAATAAAGAAATGTATGCACCATGGCTCAAGAAAAACAGCAACATTGCAGTTACAAATGGGCAGAGGAAAAACTAGAAGACATCATGAGCTTTCTGGGCACAAAGTGACCCATAGGGATGGAAAGAATAAGACCCTTTACAGTAGAAGGGACTAGAAAAAGATTTGCTCTGAGAAGTACTTGGCAATACTAGTATCATAAATCATCTTCAGCCTCTCACTGTGAGTGAGAAATCAAGTGATAAAGGACATGTAGAAGCCTTGGACAATCTGAGAGTTCTGCCTGCTCATTTTAGAAAGAAAAGCACCCATTGTTCCCAAGTCAGACATCTTTTACTTTATCTTTTTATTGGTGTTCACTAATTGTAAAAAGTGACCAGTTTTATTAGGTCACTTTCACTATGAAATATATGTAACGTAGATTGACTGTGTTAACACACTCTCTCCTAACTGCATTGCTGATGCTCCCTCTTCCCACGTCCTTGAACTCTGAACTCTTTTTCCTCAATCATATCAAGACACTAAATTATATCTAGTCCATCTAGAGAAGAGTAGAAGATATTATACAGCCTACAAATTGCTTTCAGGTTTGTGGTTCTATTCCAAATGAAGCAAAAAAGAAAAAAGTCTTTTTAAAAATGGAATGTTTCCATTAAAACGCTGAGGTTGAACTCAATAGTGTGAAGTGACTATGTTTCTAAAGGCTGAACAATTTTTTTGAAGCTGGCATCTTTGTCGTACCAAAGGCTGATATGCAAATAAGAATACATATTCTCACTTCAACAAGAATAAGTGTTTATCACATTCTTGACAGTGTAATTTATATTAATCGTCCCCTCAACCAAACAGAGTAGACATTGTTATATCTTCCCAAGCTTTATTTATTATTTTACTTTTAATTATCATATGACCTATTAGCTCATATGACCTATTATGATGACATTTTCAATAAAATTATGTTTTGGGTGATTCTCTTTCCCTTCCTCCATCTCCCCTTGTTTCTTTGCCCTAAACCCCCAATTCTGCTTTCTCATTTCATCTCACGTGTTCTTTTGCATTTTCCTACTCCTTCCTCAGCAACTCCTTTACCCTCTTTCAATCTCCTTTTCAGGTTTTGGGGGGATTATTTATAACACAAACACACACATTTCACACATAAGAGAGAACAGGTAGCTATTGATTTTCCGAGTTTGGGTCACTATGTTAAATTTACTGTTCCAGTTGGATCCATTTTCCTGTGAGTCTTTCTGAATGAGGACTAGGAGACTGTGAGACTCTGTCTAGCCCAAGGATCCCTGACTTCTAAGTGGCACATCAGGTACTCAATGGATTTCCTCATTCTCAACTACGGCCTCCCAGGGGAATACACAGTAGTTCTTCACTGAAATATAAAAAAGTTATCTGAGGTACAAGTTATCACCTAGATTCTTAGGGAAGGAAACAGTGGCTCAAGATCCTCATGTGACTTCTTCATGGCCACAAATATAAAAAGGATATGGTAAGATCTAAAACTTGTTCAGAACTGACCAAGAACTAAGTCCCACATGCTAGAGCCCAGAATAGAGCAGGGTGACTTCTGTCTTCATATCGGGCATCATATAACTCTTAAGAACAAAAAATTGGAAGTTAGCACAAACCTTAATTTCCAGCAAGTGAGACCCTGTCGTCATGAGGAAGAGTCCCAGCAAATGGAGCTATTTACTGCCAAACGCGTCTGCTTAGTTACCCATCCATGTACTGTTAAGTATGTGAGCATGGGTAAGTGTTCCAGAGTTATTAGTATGTGCACAGAATAAGCAGAGACTTACAGACTGTTGTTCACATTTCTTGCAAAGCCCTCCAAACACCCTCTTCCCTAAACACACTTTCCAAATATTGACAGAAAAAAAAATCCACCTTTAAATCTCCATGGTTTCCTATTACCTGTTCTCTGAAAACTCCATTGTCTTAGACATAGTCCATTGTTTGTTTGTTTTTAAGATTTTAGGGCTCACAATGGGGCAGAAGTGACCCTTGGACCAATTCTGTATTCTTTTTCCTTCGCTAGGATGGGTAAACATTTTGTTCTGAGCAACAGTCAATACCACAATATGACCTCAGAGCAATGGCAGGTGCTTGATGTCTTCTCAAGTATAGACACCTTCACAAGTCCCTTTGGAGTAACCTTGGAGTGACATGATTCCTATTGTTCCCATGACACACATCATAGCACTTCTAGGGCCTGGAAATGCCAACAAATAGAAAAACCTCAAAGTGTTTGCTGAAGCACATCTTACTTGGCTTCCCTTGAATGTACAGAAAGATTGGAAAGATGTAGTTGGGTAAGATGACTGGCCTTTAGCTGTTGCCAGTCGACACTGCCAGGTCTAGAAGAACTATGATCTAATTTCCACTTCAAGGAGACTACAAACAAATGTAAACAATCAGTTTCTAAGACCACTGTCCAAGTTCGGGTGTCCTGTTTCCTTCTGCACTGTATGTATGTCTCAGAATCCTGGTAAGTACTGGGGAGAGGCTTTCTGGTGGAGATGACCAGAGGAGATTGTGATCTCAATAGCAGGCTGGGAATAAGCACATCTTTTTATGGTTAACAAGATCTGACTATTTCCAGAACCTCAGTACTCGTGATAATATAAGAAGGCAAATTAATATTAAAAGGCAAATTCTCATGCCACAGACAAATACATATACATACATGTACACACACATATATGACATCTAATACCATGTATAACATAGAGTAGTCCCTCAGTTGAAAAAAAACATTTTTCTATGTAAATTAGCATTGTATAATAATTCAACTACAGCTTCTAAGACCAGATCAACTAACTTGAGATTGTATCCTAACCTTGAACCAGGTACTTATTTTCTCTGGGTATAGGTTTCCTCATGTGAAAATTAAAACAATGTTTAAAAGTTTTTTGAGACACTCTAAGAGTTCTACCAGTATAAGAAAGGAAAATGCAAGAAACAAAACACCACCCTCCTAAGGTAGGAACTTCCTCTCCTCGCTAGGCTTCATACAAGGGCTTTTAAGACACACAGCAAGTGGAAGGTTCAACTGCATTCTGAAACAGAGCCACTGAAAAAATGCAACATGAAAACTTTCTAATCACAGCGAATTGCTGTCATCATGTGGAACGTGAATATGGAGCTATTTTGCAAACATCTCGAGGCCTTGATACTCAGTGTTCAGTTCTGTGACACCCTATACTACCACATCAAAGATCTTGGCAACTTCCAGGATACTGTATGGGACCTGCCACAGCATGCTTCTTCATGTTAGGCTCCAGGACAGAACGACAACTATCTCTTACCTTGTAGGGCCAGTTTTGCCTTGTCTCCACCCCAATACCAGTCTCCCTTCAAGAAGTTCCTCAAACAGAGGCTCTAGGATGGGAGTAGCAATGGGGTGTTTTCTAGTTACCTTTTCTTTTCAGGGAGGTAACATAAAGGTCACTATTAGTCTCCCAAGGAAAGGAAACATATACTCTAGATGTATTCTTTTTGAGACTCCTGACATATGGGAAATTCAAATTAGTATCCCAATATTTTCCTGTCAATAATAAATAGAGGAAGATAATTACATCATATGTGTTAATAATATATAATATTAATAATATATAAGATATATATTAAGTGTCAGAGACAAAATGTTCTTTCTTTCGTAAACACCCAAATGCTATATAAAGACACTGTATTGGCAGTCCCATGTTACTAGACTATCCCTTGATGCTTTGGTACTTCTTTCCTATGCTTTGTTAAAATAAGGCAGAGCTTCAGAATATGAAACTTTGATACAAATACTTGGTCTTATAGACAATAACAGGTTATATAAAAAAATGAGTAGAAATCTCCTTTCTTAATACAGTATGGAAACTTTGAATCTATTGTGTGGCAATATAAATACAAAGTTAGTAGTCTCAAACAAACAGTACCACAACAGAACAACACACTCTAGCCACACATCCTTCAGAAAACGAAGGATGGTTCAGTAGGAACATGTTGATGTCAGATTACATTATATGGTTAAAGGAGATAAAAACAAAAGAAAACAAACAAACAAAAACCCAGAAGATCATCTCAGTTAAAATTACCATACTGTCTTGATGAAACAAGAAGTATTACAAAATGGTAATTCTTTTATGGCTATAAATATTAGAAGTAAAATTCAAGTAAGCACCAGGTATATGACCATCAAATTCAAGAACACACAAATTCACACTAACAGTTGTTACTATTAAATATCATTCTACAAATTTAAGTCGGTGAAATGAAGTACAAAAGGATAGAGCAATTAGAGGGGGCTCACTATTTTGTTTTGTTTTGTTTTTAACAGTAAGGAGAAATTTGTTAGACTTCAGAATGATAACTGGCTACAAATAAATATGTAAAAATCAGTAACTTTCCTGAAATAATTACAGTAAGTAATTGGAATGTTAATAGAAAAGAAAATTCATTATATAGGTCAAATGTTATGAGCATCATAAAGTAAATTTAATAGCATCATATGATAAAGCCCTCTAAATTTAAAAAGACTTAGATGTAACTGCAATAACCAAATAACACTAAGAAGAACATACCGAAGTAATTATTCATGACTTTGGCTCACAGGATAAATCTTGTTTTCATAGCACAAAAAAAGTGAAAAATAAGATGATACAGATAAAGCAAATGTCACGTCACTGAACTGTGCCACTCCTGGTCATCAGTGTCAGACCTTCTGGATGTGGGAGCAAAGATGAGGTATCGGGTGGAGTCACTTTGGCTCACATGTTAGAGACGCAATGTCTGAAGGAGAGAAAAGCTGAGGCTGCTGGGTTAGGCTATAACTGGAGGCAGGGAAAGTCAACCAAATGGAGAAAACTAGTGCAACCTAATGCTTTGGAGACAATTAAAAAAAAAAAACCTAATATTTTCATAAAGTCACAGACTGAGCAAGTAGTGTGTTGTAAGGGCATACCAAACAGAGTGAGTGAGACATCTAGAATATTTTCACCACCCTCTTAAGACATAAATCTAGACTATCTTCAATGACCTCTTAAATCAAAGTTCACCCCTAGGTACTGCTTCATTGCTTTACTGACTTATGCTAGAATACATAGTTAAAAGTTACATAAGAATGTAATTTATGAACCCAAAAGATTTCTGTGGAGTCCGATACAGTACACAGCATGTTTTGGATGTTAAAAT
>PVIH01005276.1:91033-126749 GCA_004025045.1 Sigmodon hispidus
TTATGCTAGAATACATAGTTAAAAGTTACATAAGAATGTAATTTATGAACCCAAAAGATTTCTGTGGAGTCCGATACAGTACACAGCATGTTTTGGATGTTAAAATTACTAGAATCATGATCTGGGAGAGTAACATCACAAGCCTGGATATCAGTTTCTATTGCACTGGAGAAGAAGAAGAAGAAGAAGAAGAAGAAGAGGAGGAGGAGGAGGAGGAGGAGGAGGAGGAGGAGGAGGAGGAAGAAGAAGAAGAAGAAGAAGAAGAAGAAGAAGAAGAAGAAGAAGAAGAAGAGGAAGAAGAAGAAGAAGAAGAAGAAGAAGAAGAAGAAGAAGAAGAAGAAGAAGAAGAAGAAGAAGAAGAAGAAGAAGAAGAAGAAGAAGAACTTCTACCCTCCAGGACTACAGTATGGCTGGGGGGAGCCTGGCACTGGCTGCAGTCACCTAGTATGGCTCTTCCATTTTCCCACTCTTTCATCCAGCCTGCAGACTTCAAGCAGTCCTCCAGGTGAGCCCTGTGTTCTACAGCTGCCATCTGATGTCATTATTCTCAGGGAAGATACAAAGATGCCACCCTGATCTGTCACTGATCAACTGCATGATCCATATTCTCCATCTTTGCCTTCGTTACTGATCTAGTTAGCAACTCTAAATCTGCATTTCTAACTCAAGTGATACTTGCACAAGCTTGTAGACATTGATAAGTAAGAGCCCTTTACTGTTTCCTGTGTCAGACTGCTGGCACTCCTGATTCTTTCCCTCTATAAGGGAAGTTTCCTCAATGACAGATTTACATGCTTGGTACTCTGTTTCTAGACTCTGCCACTGTCTCCTAAGGAGAGAGAATGGATGGTCATGAGTAGCATCCTGTCTTATCCAAGCTAGCCTTGTAAGTGTTCTTCTTAGTTTTAGAAAGAGTCATGCTGATCCCAGAATGATTCTTGGCAGACAATAGGTAAATGAATCATGGCAAGAAGCAGAACAGATGAGGTCCACTCTGTCACTGTAATGGCTCCAGTCATTGCTCTTCTGATGTAATCTGAAGTCCCCAAGGAAGGAGTTATTACTTCCATGTTACTGTCACCTCTGCTGAGGTATGTTACATATGAATGAATTATTCCCATGATTACCTGAGAAGGTACAGTGTGGTTTAGGACAACGTGCTTTGTTCCCAATTAGTATATGAATGTTCCCCAGCCATGGTATTTATTTCTGAGTTCCTCAGTGAAAAGTTGAAAACACCTCCCATGGCCAGGCCCCATGTTGAGTTCTGATAAGACAAAGAAAATGAAAACTGAAAATAATGCTATTGTCAATCCCATAGCTTGAAGTGTATGTGTATAACTCCTGTGTGCACAAAATGAAATTTAAAAAGTAGCAAGCATCTATTTCTGTTTTTCTGGAACTTAACTGTCTTAAGAGCTTCATTTCACAAGTCTATCACCTGTCATGGAAGCAGCAGAGGAGTTTGTAACACAGGAGTGTGATTTAACATCGACCTGTTCTAGAGAGCAATCATTTCTACCACTATGTGGCATCTGCTGAGACTGGGTACATCCCTAGACAGATCTGTGCCTTCTGATGTTCCTCTGATCACATTGTCTCCTAGGATAAGGGGTATCAATTCCTAGGATAAGGGGTATCAACTGATATTGTAAGCTTTCCCCACACTCCTGACACAAGTTGTATCTCCATCCTGAACAGCTACCTGATCTGATAATGCTCCTTGGTTCTATGTAAAGGTTGTATCTTTTCAAATACAAGATCTTTTCATCTTCTAGACAGTCAAGTCTCCTCCAGCTTTGTACCCTTCTAGCTAAACTAAATACCCATGAAGTACTTCCTAAACCATATAGTCCCACAATCAATCATGTTACCTGAAGTAGAAGAGACTCTTTTTTGGGCTCAATTCTGGCGAACAGGTCTTAATGAATCACTTTGTTATATGATAAAATCGTATATTCCTGTTGGATAGATGTCCAAACTGCACTGGAGAGTAAGATACTCCCCATTACCTATGTCAGGCTTCCAGGCAGAAAAGGAATAACTGGTACAGTTAAATATCACCAGAGCAATTATCTGTCATCTGCACAGAACTATGAGGCCCTATAGCTTGGTAGGTACTTTTCATTCATATATAGGAACCCATCAAGAATTAGCCTCATTTTATCTCCTTTTAGGGCCCATCCCAGCCAGCTTTGTAGCCCAGCCCCACTGAGTGACCATATCATAAAAGCAGTTTCTTGTGTGTTCTGAGATCCAGTGCTAAGACACAGAAGAGATAATTTGGGTTTCTTTCAGTGTCTGTTGGTCCTTATTCCTGGTTCATCAAACCCCTTCATTTATTTAACAGCATATTTTTCATCTATCTCTTAAAAAGAAACAAGTCTCATTTCTCACGAGCTTGGCTTTGGCCTTAATTGCTTTCCCAATAACTCACTCCACATGTTTATTCGTCTTACCAGATCCAGTTCTCCTGGAGGGTCTGACTTTATTTGTTCTAACAAGCATCACTTAGGCTGACCTACAAGTCAGGCCCTGAGCAGAGATCTGGAAAACACCTTTCACCTGCCTGTCAATATCTGTATCATCACCAGCATCCCTGCCAATTACTTAGCATCCACTTGGGGCAGAAACCAGGACTTGTATCTTCTTAATCTGCATAATCTCACAATCACTCAGAGAGAAATTACCATGATGTCTCCATTTACACTTGAGAAAAATCCGCCTCAGCTGGGAGGAGTTAAGAAGTCAAGGTCAACTTGAGCCTTTTGGAATTTCCAAGTGACCCAGTGAGCAGAAATGGCCAACTGCTTCATGGCTTGAAACTGCATGTTGATACTGAAGATGATCTGAATGTATTTGTATGCCAAACCCTAGTTAGAATCTTAACATAACTTCTTTCTAAAGAAAAGGGAGATTTTTCTCCACTGCTGTCACTCAGAGAACTGTGCCCACTGAGGCCAAAGCAAGTTATGCAAGCTAACTGGTCATTTTCCATGTAGAATTCATAAATTCATATGAGTATTCCATACTCACATGGAACCTTTCTTACACACACACACACACACACACACACACACACACTGTGTGTGTTTATCATAGTAACTCTTAAAGGTCATTAAAAACAAGTATCACAAGCCTTATACATTAGTTCAAAGATTCATGTTGCTCAGTAACTATCAATTGTTTACCTTAGCCAGTCTCTAGGCTAATCCACAGAGAATGTGACGCGAATAATGCCTGGGTAACTCCTGGGAAGCCTGGTCTAAGGTGTGTACAATTCTCCTGTCTGGCAATGAGCATGCCCTTCAGGGCAGTGAGTCCACTCACCATGGAGCTGTAGCTGTTAAGACAAGAAGCTCTTACCAACACTCCTATTAAAGGCAGCATGTGGAACCAGTATGGCCAAAGTCTACACGAAGAAGCTCGATGCCAGACTAAACAACCAAAGGTCATGCGCATTAGGCTCAGAGTAGTTAGAAGTAATTCTGGAGGAGATTTCTATACTTTTTTGTCCTACAGAGAGACATTACTGATTTAAGGGCCCTCAAAAAAGCTCTGTTCAGGAGAACTGTGATTGAGAAACAGCCATGGGAAGAGACCAGACCAGACAGAAGGATCAAGAGGAAATGACAAATGAGTGTCTGTTATATGCTAGTGTTTATGTTTGTTATTTTGGGGTAAGGAGTGGGTCAAGGACATGACATCAATTCCATATTAGAAATGCGCTTCAATCCAGGAGCCTGACTTTGGGAAGTCCAGGCTTCACTTTTCAATGGTCATAAGATCTTGGGAAAATTTGCGTTTAATCTTGAACAGAAGAGAAGAAATGTGGGGCTTGAGGAATGTGGTACATGCTTTGTGAACAGAAAATGATGACAAAAATCCCATAGAACCTTCCCTAGACATCTTTAAGATAAGAAATCTGATGGCAAGCAAAATAGGGGATGCAGAGGAGAAGGTTAGGATTGAGAATTCAGTATGGGTGGTAGTAAAAATTCATTTTCTGACTAATGACATGTTCCCATAGGCTCATCACTTCATCCTCACAGGTGCATCACTTCATCCTCACAGGTGCATCACTTCATCCTCACAGGTGCATCACTTCATCCTCACAGATCCATCACTTCATCCTCACAGGTGCATCACTTCATCCTCACAGGTGCATCATTTCATCCTCAGGTGCATCACTTCATCCTCACAGGTCCATCACTTCATCCTCACAGGTGCATCATTTCATCCTCAGGTGCATCACTTCATCTTCATAAGTCCATCACTTCATACTCACAGGTGCATCATTTCATCCTAACATCCATCACTTCATCCTCACAACTCCACCACCTCATTATTAAGTTCATCAGTATATCCTCAGAGATTTGTAGTTTCATCCATACAGCCAATCAGCTCATCCTTATAGGTGTTGAAATCACCATCTTCATTTTCAAAATAGATGGAAAGGTTGTCTAGTGCAAAGAATTTTATTACCCTAAGTTACAAAACCAGAAAGAATCTTTGTGAGGCTCATGGAAGAGAAAATAATCACAAGTCTTCTGAACATAACACTCTCCTAATCTCAGCCTGTTTATGTGACATTGGTATCTTTTTCTTTTACAGTGAATTTTGCTTTTAGGAAAACTGAGAACTCATTTTTCCCCACTTGGAAAACATGTAGTCCAACTTTTGAGGGACCACCAGCTTACATACAAAATAGACATGAAGACATATTAATTTTGAGAGCTCTGCCTTAGCTTAGCCTTGTTCCTAACTTGCTTTTCTAACTTAAATTAGTCCATTTTTTTTATTAATTTACTTTCTTCCTCATGATTTCATTACTTCATCTCTGTACTGCCCATCCTGCTTGCTCTGCATCTCTGCCTTCTTCCCAGCATCCTCTCTGCCTGGAAATCCCACCTAGCTATTGGCCATTCAGATTTTCATGAAATCAATCAGAGTAACACATCTTGTGAAAGGAAAAACAAAAACCTCAGATACCTTGTGAAGTTCCTGTTTGGTAAGGGTCACTATGTCCATCTAGCTGGTACAGCTGGTGACTCATTTCAGTCATTGTTTCTCCCCTGGAAAGCATTTCTCAAGCCCCTTTGATTGCCTTTTCCTAGCTACCTCCAAAATAAAGACAGATTTACTTAGGCAAATCTGAAAATGGAGAGAGACCGAGAGACCTGTATTAGTTTTCTAGAGGAACAGAGACAACAACATGACTATATATAATGGAAGAGAATTTATTAGATTAGCTTACATGATAGTGGCTGTGAAGTTCAACAATGATGATCTGCAGAGAGGTCAGGCCGGGAGCCTGACAGCAATTTTGGGTAGGAAGCTAGATGTTGTAGGAATTCCAATCAAGCCTTCATGGATTAGAAAGCTGATGGTCTTTAATCTACTGAGAGGTAGATTTGGATTGCGTTCCAATATTAGGCAAGGACAGTGGGAACAGCAGCACAAATGGGTAGGTGTGCTAACCAGCAAGAAGGGAAGGGGGGGCACGACAGCATTGCTTGCCCCTCCTAGCTCATTCCATCTGAGATACTACCAGAAGGTGTCGCCCACAGTGAAGAAGGGTTTCTTCTCTTGGCTAAATTCCTTCCAGTGGCAAGTCTTAGTTGATTCCAGTTCCACTGGGGTCCCAAACCAGCTGCATCACTAAAAAGTCCCATCCAGTTTTGAGTGATGACCTCCCCAAAGTTCAACGATGAGGGCCTTCCCTCAGTTGACCTTCATCTTCTATGTAGTCTAGCTAAAGCGCAGACATGGGTTATCAGCATGTGTGAGGGGTAGGGCCAATGGTGATAATCTCAGAAGATGATGGTGTCAATAATCTTCACTCCAATTCCTTGCATGAGAAAATGTTCATAGAATGGTCTCTTCCTAGTGTTTACTGTGGATAACCACAGCTGCCCTGAGGTCAGGTGCTAGCATGTTATGCCTGAAGGACAACACCCTACACCAAGTGCTGGTCAGTCACATATGTCCTTATCTTTTCCTGTAATTTAGCCTTCTGACTATTATTCACTGAGATTATATCTCCATAAGCAAGCATGTATCTACAAGGTCCTCTTGGGCTGTATTTTTCCTGGGGGATCTGGTTTTGAGAGCTCCCTCACTGTCTTTTGAAATGAAAAGCCCACCTCTGTCTGTTTTTTATATTGATGCCTCTGTTTAATGTTGCTTTCCAACAAATGGGACACTAACAAAAAGCATAATAGGGAAAGAGGAAGAAAGAAGGAAGGGAAAAAGGAAGGAAGGAGGGAGGGAGAAAGAGAGAAGAAGAAAGGGAGAGAGGGAGGGAGGTTCTAGCATTCTAAATAAAATCTGTTGTCCTCATTCTGGCATTCAAAGTTTTTCAATCCTATAAAGCATATCTTTGAAAAGTCAACTGTAGATTCTTTAGAACCAAGTCAAACTACACACAGACACACTTCAGGATGCCATTGTTTTTGAAGCAAGACCATCCTGGACCTCCTTTTCAATATCTTTCCTCACTGGCCTTACTGCCTGCTGGTCTCTTACTCAAATACTGTATGCCAGTATGAAGTCCACCTTCCCTGTGGAACCTCCCTGAGCTGGCCTATGCCCACCACACCTCAGCTGCCCCTCACTTCAGTTGCTTATGGCAATATGCTGTCAATAATCATTGTTATCATCATACTAATATTTACTGAGGTCTTGCAGAAGGCTAGGGCTCTGATAGCTGTTCATACGGCCGATTTCATCAGCTCTGTAAGAGCATGTGTAAGTATGATATCAATGATATAGTTCCAGACAAGGACAGTGAGGTTGTGAAAGGTTCGGGAGCCCATAGTGCTGTTTTTGTAAGGGTAACACAATTGTAGAATCCTGCTAGTCTCCTAATACTAATAAGACCTGGGGGCATTGAGCCAATGCTTGAGTCCCACACATCTCAGTTACTTCCTTAGAATATAATTGAGGATGAGTTCTGGCACAGAATAAGCAGAAGAAAATTCTGGTACATGTAATGAGAATATAGCAGCTATAGGGGAAACATGTCAGCCTGCATGTTCCCTGTCCCTCACTTATTGCCTCAGCCATTAAACCTGGACTTAGAGACTGCTTGCTACTTTGAAAGCACCAGTAGTTCTTGTTTTAGAAGAATATGAACCTTTCTTTGGTACTTTATGATTAATTTAGTCCTGAGTGTGCCTGTAATTGTTGTCACCATGACTTGGTGGCCTGTTTTTAAGATTTAGAGCCCCTGGGGTCTCTAGGACAGATATTTGACAACCTTGCTTGCCTTTGGGCCTAAACAAGGCATGAAGCATCAACATTATAACAGTACAAGGGCAGGGCAGGGCAGTGGAAAGAGGCCCATTCAGGGTGGCAGCCTGGTGTTTTCCCCAGCTGGACCAAAGCCCCATGGTCCTGTGGTCAGCCTCAGAGCGGACTTTCACATCTCAGACCTACATTTGGAACTGACTTCTCCCAGGGGCCCAGTTTTATAAACAAAAAACAATCAGAGCAAATAAACACATTATCTCATTGGTGCTTGACTCAGATACTCCAGTGGTCTGGGGGGCAGAAGGAGCCAAAGAAAGAAGAGGGGGATGAAGGGGGAGTGGCCCAGTGCCAACAAAAGCTCAGCTAGTCTGTATTGGGTTTGTAATAGAGTATTTGAGTAGGAAAAATGACGTTTTGCCTTTGGATGTCTGCAGTTAATGGAGCCACCTTCACTGATAGTCTGATCCCATTCCATCCATTGTTGCCAATTGTCACAGATGTCCACAGTTTCCTGAGAAACCAGGTAGCAACTCTGTATCCTCAAGGCTAGCACAGGATAACTACTTGTTATTAGACAGGGGGTCATGGAATATTGAATATCAGCTAGCTGTTTTCTAGAAATTATCTCATTAACCTCCCCCTACCTACAAGGTCAGGTTTGTGAAGGTCATTCCACAGATGAGAGACAGAGTTGGAAACTTAAGGAATGTGCCTCTAGTCAGCAAAGGACCAAAGGAGGAATCAAGACTGTTGTAGATTATTCCTTTACACTATATGAAGATGTGTCACTGGGATTGGTTTAATAAACAGCTGAGTGGCCAATAGCTAGACAGGAAAAGTTTATGGGTTAATAAACCAAATTTAAGCCCAAACTTTCAGAATGAATAACAAATTTCCAGGTCATTATTTATGAACTGGAGGTCCTGAAGAGAAGGTTTGTCTACACAGGATTTGACTCAAGGACATGTCTTTAACATCTATGGTGCCCTACTTCTCTACCTCACCAAGAAGATTGAAGACCTCAGAGCCCATCATCAGGTTCTTTGCCCTCCCCTTTCTTTATAAGAGACATTTGGAGGGACAATGGGGAACAGTGAAGGAAAAAAATGGTCCACCCTCATTTCTAACCTTTCTATTCCGCTATTGCTGAGCTATAGCAGAGCATTGGCTTGGAAGTCAGGGAGCCTACATACAGGTAAGACTTCATTACAATAATAATGCTCAGCAAAGTCCCTGCTCCTCTCAGAACCTAGCATCTCAGACTATGGGTGAGTGCATTACAGTAGGTTTCCCAAACAACTCACTGGGCTGTAGTTTCCTCTCCAGCCATTGGTACCTCATATCTTGGACCTGTCTATCTTCAATCCTTTTGCCTCTTCAGACTTTCCATGGATAACAAACTTCAATCAACACAAAACAGCCATTGAGTATCAAGAATGCTTAACCCAAAGCAAGGGGAGGCTCAGCAAGGCATGCAGGTTTGCTCATCCAAGTAGACTCTCACATCATGCTTTCCCAAAGATGCAGAAACGCCAAGGAGAACTGTACTTCATTCTCCTCTCCTTCTCATGTGTTTCAAGACTTGGCTCTCTGCAGTATTTCATCTTTCCAGACGTGATTCAGAGACATTTCATTATATTTTGACATTTTCCACCCAGTCTGAGAGTCCTGCATAAGGCCTACCCCGAGGCTCTCTTGCTGTTTATTTAATAGTTAATTAGTGCTGGTATAACAAGTGTAGCCTCAAGGTCTCTGCCAAGACCAGCAGCATCCAATTACCTACAGAGTAGGAGGGGGTGGGGTAGAATCCAAAGTCTTCCAGAGTCCAGTGCCACAAGGCCACACTGGAGGAGAGTTGGCGAGAGATGGGGTAGCAAGTGATTGGAGAATCTTTTAGGGAAGAAGTGAATTGGATTAAGAAGAGAATTCAGATTTAAGTCATGACCTTTGCCCCTTTGCTTTGCTATTGTTCTGTATTTCCTCTTTAACTCCAAGTTCAAACACATCTGAGATGTTGGAGTGGAGCTGTCTTGCATGTCAGGCCAGGTGAATGGAAGAATCCCTTTGTTTAGGAGACATTGATGCAGTCATTCATTTTGTGAAATGGGTCTCTTTACTGATAAGAGTATCTTGGATACACTAATGGGTGTTGAGAAAAATGGAGGAGATAGGAGAGAGGACAATATTTTGTGGAGGCTCTGGATGACATGGGAGAAGCAATCTCCCTCTGACAGGGGCTGGAAAGTCCCCTACTAGAAAATGCACTGGTATGGGGCTTTCTAAATAGCACAACAGAATGTTACTGGAGAATAAGCAACATTTTGCATGCCCTGGGCTTGCAACTTTTTTTGTTTCCTGTTAGTTGGCAGTATATACAGGAACAAGGAAGTGTGATGTGGCCCATCTTGATCAAAGGCAGCACACAGCAATGACTTCAGGGGAAAAGGTATGATTAGTACACTGTAGGCTGGATAAGACAAGTTTCATCATTGGATTGCCACTGTCCAAACCTGTAGCTGCTGACCTCAGGAAGTGTTTAAGTAATTCAAGTTGAGTTCTACAACGGCATGAGGAGGAGTCTGGACATTTAAAGCTTTGCTTGTACGTTTCTGTCCTACTGGCCATTTCCAAAGTCCTGAGATTCTACTGAACAGGGTTGATCTATACAGTTGAAGATTTGCACCAAGAAGAATGAGAGAGCTAGGTTTCTGCTGTGAGTGGTGTGATATATTGTCTGTTTAATAAATACAGTCTGGAATATCAGAGGAGAGACTCACCCACAGCCACACGTGAAGGTGAGTAACACACACCTTTAATCCCATCACTTTAATCTCACACATGGATCTCTGTGAGGATGATGTCTAACAGCTAGGCAGTGGGTAGCTCACACCTTTCATCCTAGCTCTAGGAGAGTTGAACCAAGAAACAGAATAGCTGGGAGGGGAAAAAAATGTAAGGCAAGAGAAGGCAGAAATTCAACCATTTTCCTGAGTGACCAGTCAGGCTGAAGACCTGTGAAGATAGGACCTACCCTGTTCAGCCTATGAAGTTGGCTGGGTGAGACTTGGCTTGGTTTGTTTTCTCTATTTCTGAAATTTCAGCTTTTCCTCAATATCTGGCTCTGGGTTTTATTATGACAGTAAATAGAATTTGTGCAATAGAGTGGCACTGTGAGATCTGGGCTATTGGGGTTAGAAACCACTGACAAGGAATCATCTGAGAATCTGTTCTATGAGGTCTTGAGCAACCCTGAAGAAAACAAAGATGAGGAGAGAGATGGGTGCTTTCTTCTGTTACTCCAGGCAGATTTGATGAGAATGCAAGAGGATGAAGGGTAAGTATAGTTCCCCTTTGGATCTGGGTGAACCTGGGTGAGGATGGAGAAGGGAATGAGAATGAATACAGTTCTGTCAATCACTCGGAAGTGGCTTCGTAAGATTGGACTTAGGACAGGATGGGTACAGTTGTTTTCCTACTGCAGGTGAGACCTGATGAGGATGAACAACAGAATGTGATAGATACTGTCTTCCTTTTATTTTAGGTGAGCTTTGAAAAGGTTAGAGAAGTAATAGAATGGGTACCTGTCCTTTCTTACTCTAGATGAGCCTGATAAGGTTGAAGAAGGGAACAGAGATGGCTACATTACTCATGCTCTCCTAATGAGGACAGAAAAGGGGTGTGGGTGGGCACTGCCCTTTGGTTATTTCAGTTGAGCTTTTGCAGTTACCGGGAACTGAGTAGAGATAAATTCTATTTATAAACTGGTCCCAAGTGTCTTCTGGGACTGTAACCTTCTGGTGGTAGTGAGTAGGATGCCCTTCATCCATCCATTCCTCAGGACTCAATGACTACCTCATTAAACTTTCTTCTGACGTACAGAATCCGGAGGGTCAGCCTCCTAAGCAGGTGTTTAGACCCAGTCTTCTTAGGCCCAAATCCTGTCTTGGTGCTGACCTGCCTTTACTGTTTCTCAGCATGTCAAATATGGAAAACAATAGTGTTACACTCTGGGTTTATTAATCTTAGTAAGATACCTATTTTTGTTTAGAAGTGCTAAGTATTTAACCAGGGTGCCTGACAGGCCAGCATTTTCCCCACTGAGCTCTATCCCTACTTAACCCTTATTGTAATTCATTTTAAATTAGATCTGACACATTTTACTCCTCAATAGGTATAAGTTCTTACTGTGACCAAGAAGCAATGGATCATGCTGCTTAAATCAGGGATTATAGCTCATTCTTCATGTTCTAGGGATCCTTCTTCGTCACTTCCTTTGACTAAACTGAGGAGCAAATGACAATTGATAGTGGCTGTGGAGGGAAGGTCAGTTTTCTACAGGGATCTGGAACATGAGAGGCTGCCATGCCCAGTTAGATGGATGCAAACCCATATATAGATACACCCAGCACTAAGCGGACTTGGGTTAAAAACAGCATGTGATACTGGAAGTGAATAGTGGTGGGCCATAGGGCAGGACTTGTAGAGCTGAGCATAAGGGCAGAATTTAATCAAAACACATTACATGCCTGGAAGGAATTCTCAAACAATAAGAGAAGGAGAGAGAGAGAGAGAGAGAGAGAGAGAGAGAGAGAGAGAGAGAGAGAGAAAGAAAGAGAGAGAGAGGGAGGGAGGGAGAGGGGGAGGGAGGGAGGGAGAGAGAGTGCCTTATTCTTTTCATAATCAAATTTGGCTTCTAATACTTTTGAGTTGCTATGTCCAGGCAGAGATGTCAAAGCTTGAATATGGAGGCCCGGTTTTCTCAGTGACTTATTGCTTCACTTTTAAAAATTCTTTCCCAGAGAAGTATAGACTCCTGGCTGAGTAGAAGAAGAGCCTACACAAGAAAATGGAAGTGGAGTGAGACTGGGGCATTTCACAAACGTGGGGCTCTATGACCTATGTGTCTATTGAGTTTATGCTCAGGGCCCAGGGTTCCAGGCCTGCAGTCATCAGCTCAGCCCTGTACTCCTCAGAGATTTGCAGCAGGTCACTCTTTACAGAGGGCTTTTCATTGATCAGAATTTCTCCCTGGACTTCCGCTAAAGAGAGCCTCAAAGAGCTGCCAAGTATATGTCAGAATTCCATGGCAGATGGCCCACCTGCCTGGAAACTGCTGAGTGACAGAAGTGACAGTAGGTTTTAAAGCTACTTAATGCTTTCACTAATTCCCCTGCATTCTTCTGTGTATGGCCATGTACATAAATCAGCTATGATTATTTCTCTCACCACTCTGCTTCTCGTGGTCCCTTGACTTCAATGCCGGAATGCCTACTTGCTATTTTGCTCCTCCAAGGCGATTGTAGGGGAGACCTGTAGGATTAAGTTGAGCAATTGAGTTAGCAATATTAAGTTATTGATTTGAATATGCACTTTATTTATTTATTAATCATTAATTAATTTATTATTTATTTATTTTCTGAGACAACTGTTTCTCTGTGTAGCCCTAGCTATTCTGGAATTCGTTCTGTAGACCAGGTTGGCCTCAGACTCAGAGATCTACCTGCCTGCCTCTGCCTCCAAAGTGCTGGGGATAAAGGCCTATAATCTTAAGAATTCATTAGAGTATTTGTAAAAGGAGAAAGGAATGGCCATTTGCGTTTGCCTACCAGACATCGATACTTAGCATTAGATAGACTCTACAGTGTACTCCTGGCCCTGGCTCAGTGAAGCGAGCACATGGTTCTTCGTTTCTGGGGAGGACACTAGAGCCTGGAGATCTGGCTGTTGGACAGTTTCTCTGTGATGAAACCCCTGCCTGTCTCCCCATATTTAACATAATTTATTGTAAGGAATGGAATCTACCTCTAGGGGGAGGTGTGCCTTTGTCTCATTCCTTAAGGGTTAATCCAGTGGGGCAGGTTCCAGACCTGACTGGCAGACCACCCTGTCCTAATTAGGTTTCTGTTACTGTGATAAATCACTGACCAAACTCAATTTGGGAGACACGATAAGATCCGTGAATTCCTTTAGTAGACGCCTATTGCTGCACCCCCTTAGCTAGGAAGGGGGTGGGTTCTGGTCTGCAGCAATGCTGTGTGGAAGTGCATGATGGTGAAATGCTGCACAGCAGTTTTAGTAGAAGCATTATGTGGATACAAAATAAAAGACAACCCTGTAACCAGAGTAAGTATCTATTCCAGTAAAGACGAAGTATCCTCTCCTCCATGATGGAAATAGTCCCATATCTCCAGGTTTACCTTAAGACGATGGATGTACTTCTTCCCAGAATTCCCACCCTGCTAATGCAGGCCTTAACCCTGATCTTTCCACGTTCAGCTGAGCCTGCCCACTTTCTTGAAGCCTGACTACTTCTTTTGCTTCTCTTCTTGCTTTTGTCTTTCAGATGCTGGCAAAACACAAGTTTACTTTTCAACTCCCTAACAGCGCTTTGGGTTTTTTTCCTCTCTGACTCTTCTCTGGATTGGCCTTGTGGCTGCTTGCTGCCAGGTGGCTGACCTCCATGCTGTCTTATCTCAAGCAACATACTTCTGTTCCCTCTACATTCCCCTCTTCCCTTCCAGGAAGCTGTGAGATTTATGGCTTGCCTGCAATGAGGTTTTCCCTTTAAACTGTAATAAATAGTCATGGAGCTTCTGTTTGAGCATGCTCATTGTCCTCTGGCTTGGGGTGTCATCCTTACTTAAATTCTTTTATTATGAGAATAAGAGCCCCAAAAGGGGACCCCAATTTCCCAGTGATGATGTAAGGACCCTAGAAGAACACCCCAAGAATTCCAGTACTACCGCTATCCTACCTTCTAATTCTTTGATTGGCAGAGAAAATGAAGCTGTTTCTACACTTCTACATGTCGTTGATGTCACAGCAGAGACTCGTGAAAGGAAACAAGTAATTAATAATATTAATAATTGGGCTTGGATATTGGGAGAAAACTGGGGCATATGTCATCCTACCACACTGAGCCTGGGAAGCAAGTGACCTTGCCTGCCCTGCACAGTCTAAACCGTGTGTTGAGCAAAGGCTTAGGTAGACTTGGGAGTGTGTGTGTGTGTGTGTGTGTGTGTGTGTGTGTGTGTGTGTGTAAAGGGGAAGTTGCAATCAAGGAAGCAAGGAGTGGGACTTCTGTCTATGAAACCTTTTCACGAGAGAAGATGTGGAGAAAAAGAATAAAAGAATGAGAAAGAAAACTTTGATAAGTTTTTTATGCCTTTATTCTTTACACAGCTATGTGCTGGTTAGTAGAATTATGTTGCTTGTGTTCTGATTTTTTCATTTAAAAGTTAACATGATCTTTCAATTGTCTGTTGTACAAGATAGCCACACTTTGGTGTCCTTTTCATTGGGTACACGCATTCTGTTGCAATAACTCAATACATGGCCCTATTGAGGTCAGGTACATACTGATATCTCTTCAGGTTTTATTTGTCTTCTAGGGAAATTGTTTTTAATAAAATTTGCATACATAGCCTAGAACACCCCTCATTATGTTTCTCTTTATAGATCAAACAGGGGGAATAGCCAGAGCAGAGCCATGGCAGCCCTACGTTTCTCATGAGTAAAGGCTTAAAAAATTGTGCGATCCTAGGTCATGAGTTTTCCTTTTCTGTCTGAGTAGTGGCCACATTGATGCCAACCTGGGTCTTGCCAAGGGAGCTTTATAAACAATTGTGTACTAATCTGCCTAACTTTTCATTTGTGCAGAGAAGCAATAGGTGATATTGGAGGCCCTGTAGGGGTTAGTCGGTGAAAGGTAACAAGAATGCCAGATAAATTCCTCTAGTTTTTCTTGCCTGGCTCTTGTTTTGATGATTTTTGTTTCCCAATGACCCATGACTGGCCCACAGGAAAATGATTAGAAGTTTGTTGAATGGAACAAAAGCTGGTACATGCTCATCTCATGAATCAAACAGGTCAAAAAAATGTGTAACTCCCTCTCTACTCTAAGGAACCTATTCTGGAGTCTTCCACACTTTGCTCTTTAAGCAATCTTACAGCAAGATCCCTCATGTAGATACATTTGTTACAGTAGCTGCTGGGCCACAGCAATAAGGAATTATCCACTGTAGGAAGAAACTCTCTATTCAGAACCATCTCAATGTCATCCAGCTGGAGTGGCAGTGGCTTTGCTGTGACACACAGAGCCTGGGTCTCAATGCCAAATTATAGTTTCGATGCAACATGCCCCATCAGGCCCCATTGTGAGCAGCTAGCTTATGTCCTTGAGTGAGCCCTGCCTGGTATTGTTCAAAGTCACTGGGGCAGCTGTGGTGTTAGAACATGAGATCTGGACTGCATGAAGTCCAGAGTGCTGAGGCTAAGTCCCAACATGGGCCTCTTCCTGGCCATGCAACTTCAGTCAAATCAGTCTGCCCCTGTAAGCTCTTCTTCACCTTTATTATGAAAATAAACTGAGCTTGGGTGAGGGGTAGGTTAACTAATAAAATGTTTATCATGCAAGTATGAAGGCCTGAGTTTGATTCCTAGCATCCATGTAGAAATCCAAGCATTGTAGTGCCCACTGGTGACTGCCTTGTTGCAGAGGTAGAGACAAAGAAATATGCAGATTTATAGGGCTTACTGGCCATCTAGTTTAGCCTAGTTAGTGGTTCCTGAGAAAATTTCTTTCTAAAAATTAAAGGTGAATGGCTCCTGGGGTGCAACACCCAAGATTACTCTCTGGTCTCCACAAACACATGCACACATATGCATATGAACATGGACACGCATATGAACATGCAACCTCTCCCCACGCACACATATGAAAATTAAAAAAAACCCATTGTTAGCCCAACATTGTGTGGCTCCAACAATATACTGTATTTAAATGGTTTTTTAATAACTAGTGTTTCACATTCAGAAAGAAGTTGTTAACCACACATCTAAAGCCTGGAAGTCACCAAAAATGTTATTGTCCTAAACAGTTAACATGCATCAGTCCCATGACGGAATCATGATGGTGTGATTTTGGACACTGGGAAGGAGCAGAACTCAAATTTCTCTCTCCACATCAAAGAACTGACCTTCTCAACTTGATGCTCTCGAGAGTCTATGGAACTGAACATGGAAGAAAGCGAACAAACAAGCCAAAAAGAACCCAAAACACCTGAGTAAATTAGCCAGTTTTGTCCATTCCAATTTAGTTTGGGAGGACATTCATTAGGACTAACACACCTGCCAAAGCAAATCCTGGGAGCCTTGGGAGTGGCCTTTTGGACTTGACATCTGTATTATCTACAATCCACTCATTTGCAAACTGGTCTCAATGAAGGTAACAGTTTGTGGTAATGGGAACCGTATGGCTGGTGACTGCTGTCAGTAAAAACAGCCCACATGGCTTCTGTGGCCAGATGCAATAAAAACTCAGAGCAAGAAGACAAAGCTGCAGGGAAGGACAGGCTGGGAGCCCTGCCTGGCTGTGAGGAAGGATTCGGGGACTTGAGATATGATACCAAGGCCTCATCGACAGTACAGATGTTTTCATGATGCCAGATCTTCTCAGCATAGCCTCCCACAAGCTCTTGTGCCTGTTGGGATGGGGGATGCTGAGGACTCTTTGCAAAGACAGCCTTGTTCAGCATCTGCACAGATCTACCTAGGATATGTCCTGGGTATAGCATCTTCTAGTTCTACTTGCCCATGTTGGTGCAGAGAAGGAGCCCAAAGAATTGTAAAAAGAGGTAAGGCTAGAAATTTAATTTTTGAAAGTAAACATTTATTTTATGCTTTTGTGTATGTGTCAAGATTTGCTATTGCGTGAAAAGAGGCTGCATTTGAAAATTATAAATTCATAATAAATATAACCAAATAAATTTGAAGAGAAGCAAATATTCAGTTTTCAGTGTGTTTATTAGTTGATATTATTAGTTCAAATCAATATCCCCAATTATTATTGTGAAGATTGCTTGTATTGATGATGACCCTTCCGTGTAATAGAAATGTCCATTTGTTCCTCTATTTAATCAATAAATATTTACTAAGTGCTTATTTGGAAAACACTAGGACTGAAGTCTTAATTAGGAAAGAGATGTTGAAAATGAGGGAGGGTCAGGAACAGCGAAGAGACTAGTGAGATCAGACGACAAGAAGCTGAGAACAGACAGGCTACGTGGATCTGACTTCAGACTGTCTAAGTAGGAAGTCTTCAGAAGGTTTTGAACAGATGAGCAGTAGAATCAGACATACTGGGCCCCCATGTCGAGAGCTATCCATGTGGACATCTACAGAAACTGTGGGTAGTTGAGCAGCTGTTGTGAGAATTCAGGTGAAGGAAGTGTCTTGTGTAACATGAGAAATTCTGAGTCCTTGTAGAGTTCTAGATTATACAGGAAAAGGAGTGGCCATCTGCTGATAGTGTGAATGTACATTTCAGGGTTGTAAGGAAAGAGAGAGCCTAAGGTTTTGAGCCAAAGAAACTGAAAAAGTTGCCATTCAGAAATAAAAATAATTGCAGATAAAGCAGAATGAAGAAAGAATTTTTGGGATCTGGTACCATGCATACTGCATCTGGAATATGTAGCAGTTATCCAAATAGAGGACTCAGTAGGTGACAATCATAAATATATGAGTGGTATTTAAAGCTGTGACACACTATAAGAATCATGTGATATTGGGTAGAGGTAAGAAGTAGTAGATATATCTTCCAATGAACACCAATAAGATTCACAGAGAACAACGAACCTTCTATGAGACACTTTCAAACACATGAACGACATCAAGAGCAAACTAATAAGCATTAGTCACAGCTTGTATATTGTGAACAAGAAATTAAGAAATAGAGTAATGATGCTGCTATTTTATATATAAGAGAACTGGAAATCAGAAAAGGTGTATTTCTTTGCCCCATGTCAAATAGCCAAACTAGAAGAGAACAGATATCCAACCCAAGCACACTGACCCCCATCATAAAGCTTACTCCATGCTGAACTGCCAAGACTGCCAGCTAAGAAGGGCCTCCTTAGTTCTTCAGGCTGTTAAATTTTTCCAAGTTGGAAATAGAAGCCAGGCCATCATAACAGTCAAGCACCCTTGCCCTCCAAGCTGAAATATTACCAAACTTAGAAAACAAATAATATTATTAAAACCTGCTTTTGGCAATGTTAAAACTTAAAAAACAATAATGGAAATGGGAGAGAGATGGAAAGAATGACGCTATGATAATAATAATAATATTTGCCATTCTCCTGCCTTCTCTTCTCCCCATACACCCTCTGTCTCTGGAGCTCTAAATCATGCTTTTCATCTTTGAGTGAGGTAGACACAAGACAGGATATAATCTTGTCTGTCTTCTAAACCAGGAAAAAGGAATAAACATTAAAATGTCCTATGTTAGATCACCAAGTGATGGATGGGAATCAGAAAAGGTACAAGATGCTTTCCCCTTTCCCTTACAGACTGTTTCACACTGTTTTATGCAAATAGAGGAAAGCCAATAAAATTAAAATCAGATCTGATCATTTTCCAAGCTCATTTAATCCACTGTCGATGAAAACACATAGCTACTATGCACACTAGCATGAATTTCAAAGATGAATAAGCTGTAGTTTGGAGAGGTCAAGTAATTTGACTAAAGTTGATATAAAACAAAGCTGCTACTGCCTAAAATATGACTATCTTCATTGGAAAATTAATATGAATTTATCCGTCCATCTATTCATTCATTATTTGATGTATGTGTGACTTATGCATGTGTGTACCTGTATATGCAGATATACTTGTGTGTGTGTGTGTGTGTGTGTGTGTGTGTGTGTGTGTGTGTGATAGCTTTCTTCCTCTGTTGTTCCTAATGTTTTGAGACAGGATTTCTCTCTGAGCCTGGAGCTTGCTCTTTACCTTAGGCTGGCCTGATGCTAAGCCTCTGTAATCCTCTGTCTTCCACCCTCCCAGTGCTGGAGCTGGAGACTCACACAACCAGACCCAGTTTTTAGGTGGGTGCTGGGGATCTGAATTCAGATTTCTTACTTGCACAGCAAGTACGTTACCTACCTTATCCTCACACTTATTTTTAAAATGCTTTTCACTTGGCTTTTATGTGTCCTACAAACATCAAGGCCAATTCCACTTGAGGTTTCACTATTTTCTAGACCATTATTTAATCCTAACCCTGCCAGCCTTCATGCTTAGACAATATCATTTCTTCTAAAGAACACCCAAATTCTACCCTTCTCTAGAGAATGGCTCTAGTCTTTGTCAATGTGGTATTACCAAAATGTTTACAAGTGCTGTGTGCATGGTAGAGTCTGGCAAAGCTGGCTGCGTTGCACTGGGCCAAGGGTTGTGAGTGGACAAGCAGGAGAGGGCTATAACGGTAAAGAGAACCTTGAATTCTAAGTGAAGCAATGCATAAATAAGGATGCTACCTGGTCCAGCCCCTGGGTTCTTCATCCCCACTCTGGGTTATATTAACAAAAAAGTTCAGTGACTGTGGTAGTTACTTTGCATTGCTCTGACAAAATGCCCTATAGGAACAACTAAGGTAATGTAGGCTTATTTTGACTCAGGACATATGAGAGATTTGAGCCTGTCATTGTAGGAAAAGCATGGGAGGAAAGGTATGTGGTCAGAACAGGCCGGTTATACATCCTTAGGAAGAAGCAACAATAGTTGTTCATGTATGGAGAGCAAAGAGCAGAGGCAGACTGTAATGTTGAACATTGGTGAATCGACAGGATTTAGCATTGTCTGAGAGACAGACCTCTGGTCACATCTATGAGGCAGTTCTGTGTTGGATTACTTGAGGTGTGAAGATTCAGAGTAAATATTGGCAGGACCAAAGTCCATCTTTCCTTCTGGTGTTTCTTCAGATACTCTTCACAGTGACAAGGAAAAAAATGAATATGCAAAACATTTAAAGATCTATTCCTAGTGACCTGCTTCCACTAGCCAGGCCACTCACTGTTTTCAAAACAGCCCCATACACTGGGGATCGAGTGTTTAGAACATGAGCCCATGAGGGATCATTCAGAGTCAAACCATAGAAACAATTAACTAAAATGAAGGCAAACATGCCTTTATTGCAAACCTCAGAAAACCCCACACCAACCCATCCTATTGTATTTCAGATCTGAAAACTCAGCTTTATTTTCTTATTCCTAACCACACCTTCAGTCTTGTCATAGTTTCAGCCAAAGAAAATCATTTCAGAATGGCTTATGTTAAGCTTGTTCTCAGTCCAAAGAAAGAAGACAGGAAGTAGGAAATGACATTTAAATTTTTTTTGAGGTTTCCTGCTCAAAGTTGAGACAAAAAAAAATTGGTGTGGGCTGCTTGAGTCAAATGAACTAGGTAAGTGCTCAGCTCCATTCATTTCATCCCATATTGTTCTGGGGAGATAAAGTGAAAGCTGTGAGCTCCCGTTCCCATGGGCCTACTGCTCGTGTTCTGCCTAAAGAAAATGGAAAATATGGAAAAAATAATATAGTAAGGCAGAGCTTTGTAGTAAGAATTGATAATAATAGATCATGGAAACCTTGTGATCACACTTAATTGGGAAAGGAATAGAAAAAAAAAAAAAAACTTGGTTTGCCAGTGACACTTGAAATGGCCCTTCAGAGAGTGTAAGATTCTGGCAGAATGAGAAAGGATGCTCCAACTGGAAGACAGGAAGCCAGATGAGTGAAGGAGACAGAAAAATCTCCATCTGAGATCCAAGGGGGAGAGGGCATTTGTGTTTGACCTAAGCCATTTTGGATAGTCCAGTGAAATTTTAGGAACTGTTTATTAAAGGAAAAAAAACCCAGAAATATCCAGAATACACTGGGACAAAACCTGTCTTTGAAAATATGTCAAGATAAATAGAGATGAATCAAGCAGAGATATGATATTCAATTTACAGCCCATAGATATCAATAAAGCAGAAATACCGAGACGAGTAATACTTGAATTATCATTATTTAATAGACAGCCAGCATGGGTTATTGGAGATGACAGATATGGTGCTATGGAAGCTTCAGGCCTGGCAATATTATTATGCATAGAAAAAGAACAAAGACAAGCATCTTGTAGAAGTGACATTTAAAAGGGAAAATTAGAGTCTGTAAAAAGAGGACATGAAGATCATTCAATGGAGAGAAAATGGAACAATCAGGGTAAGAATGTATCAGGAATATTTAGAAAAACTATCATAAATTTGAATGACATTCTTAAAGTGGGATATGCAGATCTCTGAAGAGATTGGCTAGGAAAATTCAGGGATTGGGTATTTAAAAGTAAGCAACGTTCTCATTGATCTGCCATTTAAAACTAGAAATTCTATCAAGTATGAAATCAGGCCACAGGCCCCCAGCAGCGCTTTGACTCACCATCAGTGCAAATCAAAGATATTTCATCACACATTACTTTCATTGAAGGTATGTAGGACAGCCAGTGTTTGTAGTCATCACAACCTCACAGTTCCAACGTTGTTAGAACTGATGCTTGATCTTGCTAGCTGACTTCTCGCTATTGAGACTAGGGTTGTTTCTGGGTAATCACCTCATAAAGGTGCAAACAGGAGAATACCCCAAAGGCTTGCAGGCCAGTTTGAACTGGCAAACCTAGCAGAAAACAACCACGTGACCCTGTCTCAAGAAGGGTAGAGATTAAGGACTCAAAGCTGGTGTTGTCTTTTGCACATATGCATGTGTGCATTCACACACATGTATGTTGTCTCTGTGTATGTGTGCATGCGCATGTGTCCTTTCTCTCTTTTTCTCCCAAGAACACCATATCTGCTCTAAACTTCATAGTTTTCCCAGGCAGAATCTGAAATACAGAGACCCAGAGACCAACATTCCATGAAGGAAGTAGGAAAATGGAATCTCGGCTGTCATTATGGAAATCAGCTCTATGTCTGTTTGCTTACCACAAGGCCCTAACACTTGGTCTTGACTCAGGAGCTGTGAGCTACTTCAGTGTACTGGGATCCTATTCTCACTTGGCAGGCCAGTCTAGCAGTCGGATGACTGTCTCTAATTGACACCCAAGTCTTCTAGGATTGGGTGCATTCTTAAGCTTTAAATTTCTCTCTCATACAGAACATAAGTACAGAAGAAAAAAAAGTGTTCATTTTTTTTTTTTGAAGAGTCAAGGTCTTCACAAAACAAAAACCTGGCCTGAAATCCTGGTCCATGGATCCTGCTATCTGTTTTTAATGTCCTTTAATTTTCTTGGAGAGCCAGTGTGTACACCAATTTTAAATGTCAGCTTCTGCCCAAGCCCTGTCCTCATCATTCTATGTATATGAGTTTATTTATGATTCATAGGCCTTGTGAGATTGAAGTGGCTGATCTGCTTTCTAGACACTAAGGAGACACAGGTGGAAAGTAGCAGAATTTAAGTGGAGCTTCTACAAGATACCAGGATATGCCACACCCATAGTCTACACTGTTCAATACCTGGCTTGTGCACAGGAAGAACTGCCTGGAAGACACAACCCATAACAACTTCCACCTCCATCCAAAGATACCAATGCTCTACTACCACTCCATCTATAGAGTGATTCATAAAATGTCCCATTAAATCACCTCCAAGACATTTCATAAAATGTCCCATTAAATGTGATCCGAAGCTTGAGAATAATCTCACCACAGGCTCATGGTATTAGAGTAGTTGAACCTTTAATTTTCACATTTGATGCAAGTTAGATTTGAGGCCCGGTGGTGGTATCCCTGTTTTTCTTAATGGCTGAGGGCCAAGCCAGACACCCTCTCCTACTCACAAGCAATAGATTGTTTGCATGGAAATGCAGAGCCTCCAAAGGACCCCTGCTGCATTTCATCTTACAGGCTTTGGCTCACCATTCCAGCCAACTGAGATCATTTAGAAGTTAGATTTTTGTCATCAATCATTTTCTATCCCTCCCAGCTGTGCATCAGCCACAGATGTGATAACGGGCTTCTTCTATCTTTGTCTACATTACTGATACCAAATATTAAACAGGGCTCAGGGACATACCTCTGCTCTGATCCTAAGAACTTAGGAAAGGACTTTCATCTTCATATTTGCCCTTTGATAATTTTGATGTTTTTATGTCTTGTATCAAAGGCTATAGTGTAGAGCCTTGATAGTATGTCCCTTGCCACCCTTGTTTGGTGTAATGGTGAGTACTGAAGACATGCTCAGTGTTTGTTGAATGGCATAGTAGGCAAAGCTAGTGGCTTAAAGTTAGAAGCTGTGGGTAGAGATCATAAACCCCTAACCAACATCTCAGCAGTGAATTTGCTCAGTGTCTCAGTAAATACCAACAATGATCTCGACAGGCAGTTTCATTTGGTCATTGCTGGGTACAGATGGCATCATAGATCAAACATCCTTGCTTCTTCAGGCCTCTTGGATGTTTACATACAATTCTTTTTATTCTAAATACATTTTTCCTTTTCTTTCCGATAAATTCCCTCCTCACACTATTCTTTGCTATCTTATGAAAAGTTTCCCATAGACTCATGTGTTTGAGCATTTGCTCCCCAGTGGGTGGGACTGTTTTGAGAGCCCATAAAATCTTTAGGAGGTGGAGCCTCAGAGAAAGAAGTGATCTTCTGGGGAAACTCAGTGTTTGGTGAATGGTGCAACAGGCCAAGCCATTGGCTTCGAGCCAGAAGTCAGATGGACAAGGGCAGCTCCAAGCCCCTGTGTAAATAGGTATCACGTTTGTTTGCTTATCATCATTACAGATCAAATTCCATAAAGAGCAGACTCTGACCTAAAAATGGTTATTGTGGAGGAGCTTCAGAACTAAGCCCTATGAGATGGAGCATTAAAAAAATTAAAAACTGGGCAAGCAGAGAAGCTGATCTTCAACAAAATGGCCAAAAGGACTCTGCTAGTCTTAGGAGGAACTTGGTATGGAGATGGATCTTCAGTGTTATCCCAAATAGAAGCAAGAAAGTAGAGCCTCTCATCAGCTCTCAGAGAAGAAGGCTGCTTCCCCAAAGGGGGTGAACTTTGATCTTGGAATCTGTCTTCCACTGAGAACTTTCCCAAACAGAAACAGCTGAAAACCACCAAGACACACAAACTTTGGAAAACAGAAACCACTCTTTGTGGAACAGGAGAGTATCTTCTATAGTATCTATGTCAAATGGTACATGAATCACCCATAGCCCATAAAAAGATGTTTGTTTGTGTTAGTGAAAGATCTGGCCAACCTTAAGTGGAATTCTTAGGATTCTGTGGATTATCAGCACCTGTCAGTCTCTGTACTCTTGAGCATCCTGTTAAGGGCTGTACATAAGGATGAGAAAAATTTGTCCTTTTTCCTTGATAAGAGAGGACTATCCTTCTCAGAGGATGGTTGGGGTGAAACAAGCTGGCAACATTGAAGCGAAAAATCAAGAAACTATTCAAAACAACTAATATAACCCAATGGTGCTGGGATGAGAGAACATGATATGGACCTATGACAGCAATAGATCAGGCTAGCTCCTCCTAGCTTCCAGTGCCAGATAATAGACTTTTGATCAGCTACCCAAATCAGCAAGGAAGCTATAGCATTTCAACAGAAGACAGAAGGTAGGGCTCTCATTATTGAAAGAACATAGGGTATAATTATTTGGGCCATTTTCCATGCCAGGCTTCATGGGAGGGACGGGCCACTCATCGTACTCAATCATACCTGTGATCCCCATGTAGAGCACAGCTGAACTCCCCCACTACAGGTTCCTCGTGTTGTCTTCTATAGGTATAGTCTAGCTTTGACAATGAGCAGCTGTGAGTCCAACCTCAATAAAAAGAAACAAAGAACAAGTTGAAAGTTGTCTATTCAAAGAAAATGGGGCATCTCTTGGCACAATATACAATACCAGCCAAGGAGTCCTATTGATCTGACTCTATATCCACTATCAACCACTTACAGCATCTATGGATTAAGTATGTTACTAGCCCACATGTATAAAGTTTGTTCATTCATGAAAAGAGAACTAGAACTTCAAGCACTACACTGATAGGTAAATAAAGCTTGGTCTAATAACATTAATTTTATTTATATCATGCTGACAAAGATTTTTGAAAGATAAAGATCAATGCTGACAAAAGCAGATAATGTAGGCTTTCTTGCTCACCAGGGGTGGGTATGTTGAACTCAAATAAGCAACTCTAGGAAGCGAATTGTGAAATTTTATTTCACATTGTGCTGTGAGCAACAGAATTCACCATTAATCCAGTTGATATCATCACTCTGAGTACCAAGCAGTCTATTTGCCACTCTCTTCTAAAATTTATTTCTAAGATTACATTATTTCTGTCATGCTTTATAATGAGTAGATCATAGCTTTAAATAATAATAATAATAATAATAATAATAATAATAATAATAACATGTGCTTCTTAACTCCTGTAATAATAAAGTATATGCAGGAAAGGACCCTGTAAACCCTAACCCTTACATTTAAGCAAAAGCACATTTCTCTCTAAAAGTGGGTATCTCCCTGTAGCCGAACATCTCACAGTAAAGGGAATAAATCTATACTGAGGTTTTGGTCCCCTATAAAGGTCTTTGGTAGACAATAAGGGCTTCCCAGCAGTCTTCGAAATGTACCTCTTAACCATCTTGCTTACTCTTTTTCTATATCCATTGTCCCTTTCTGTCCTGGTCTTTATCACCTCAACTTTATAAAACCTTAGTTATTATCTTCATTTCTAGGGTTTTGACTCTGTTTCTGTCTCTTCAATTCTGATCTCTTACAGTCACTGTACTTCAGGCAAGGCAATTGTTCTACAGTCTGTCTCTGACCATGATACTCTCTGCACTTGCTAGAAGGGACATTTGGGGCTTTCTGCTCAAGCCTCCAACAAATTATCTAAAGGACATCTCCTGCTTCCTTTTCTAGTGTATCTGAAAACACAACGTTGGTGCCTTACAAAGCACATTATGGTTGCTACCCAAATTCTTCATTCACTTCTTATCCTTCCTTTCTGGAATGTTCTTTCCTCCATTTTCATGCAGCAAACTCTCATTCCACTTCTTCAGGTATCTTCTGAGAAGTTCTCCTCTGTCTATTTCTCACCCTGGAGAGTATTTTTACTGTGTCACCTGCAGTACTTCTAATTCCACGTTAGTCTTAGGTCTGTTGCCTACACTGGACAGCCTGTTCCTCAAGGAAGTACACTATACTCTTTTGAAACCTTGCCACACAGCATGTGTTTAATTAGGCTCATGGATCTATTAATGTTTTCTTAAATATTTTTTTCCAGAATTATACCTCATGGCATAAAACAAAGCAACTTAGATTTTTCTCTGGCTGCTTCATAATGCTGACTTCACAAAGTCCCCAACCACCCATAGGATCTCACAAAGTTGTCATCTGGAGGGTAGGGGAGCTTTGGGGAAACTCAGAGCCCCTTAATTACCATCTCTGACAACTCTTATTTTAGCTTGGGTCTCCCCATGCAAATAGACAGTTGACATGTGATTGGAGAAGAAATAGAAGAGCGTTTCTATTAAAACCATGTTCCTTAAGTTGTCGCTCTGAATTTATATCCTTCTGGCCTTTGCCAAGTTGGCTCTGGGCTATATTCTGTCCTGAAATTAGAGCATTCTTCTTGTAGCCCCAAGAGATGCCTACGATCCTTGAAGATGAAAACCAGACCCTGAACCATAGCTTTGGGAATTTGTGGAGTCCAAAGTATTACTTCTCTATACAACATGCTTGGGATAACCCAGATTTACATTGCACTTCTGATTAGAGCTTTTGAGATGGAAGAGGTCACAATTGAAATGATCTCACCCCAAAAAGCTGAAGAAGAAGCCCATGAAGGGTGTCAAGAGTCCATTACATTGGGGTAAAGGAAAATGCTACTCAAAATGTCAGGGGCCCTTGACCTGTAAGAAAAGCAATTGTAAAGTGTATGTGAATGAAAATGTTAAGTTCCATTAAAATTAACAATTATTTGATATCTGTTGTTTTTGTGGCATTTGCAGATTTAATGAAGGAGAAAAACAAAAGTAAAACGTTGGTTGCCCCTAACTGTCTATTGGTACTTTTAATAAGGTATTGGCACTACACAGCTATGATTACTAGTAGACTAGGGTATTGGGAGCCTTAGAAAATATTAAACTTATATCTGTACATGCTGTAGGATGGGGATGATGGAGCAGAGTCAGGAGTTCTGGTATTCAGGCTCAGGGTGAGATCAGCTGGATCCTGGAGGATGATACCATGCCACTCAAAGCCTAAATTTCCTCAACTGTATATACAGCCATACTAGACACCTCAGAGAAGAATTGGGTGGAGATTAAGTGAAGTGCAGTGTGGGAATTCCTGAAGTAACACTAGCTTGCTTCCCTTCTGCTATCCATCAAAGCTGAGACCCAATGACATCACAGGAAACCCTGGGGAGACATACTTTCCAAGAATGAATACAGCAAAGAGTGTCTGGAGTGCAGAATGGCAGCCTTTGCCTTGCTCTTCCAGCTTTTCAAAGAATGTTTCTGTCCAGTGATCTTCAAGTCCTCCTATCTTTGAACTTAGCAAATCAGACTCCAAGGTGAAATGTGTTTAGTTCATTTGGATTAGGTTTCTATCTGCCTATAAAATGGAACTAGGTTCACTCTGCCCCAAAGCCAAGGGAGACTGCTGCCATATTAGCCTGTCTTTTGAGGCTCTCAAAGTCCCAGGAGACCACAGAATACAAAAGATAAATAATAATAATAATAATAATAATAATAATGATAATAATAATAACGGCTGAGAAAACAAGACCTTCCTCATATAGGCTTGGCCTGCGTTCTAGAGTGGCACAATCCAGTTTGAGGAGTCTCAGCTTGGTTTAATATAACAAATTTCTAGAAAACTCCAAATTCTGTGTCAAGCACATGGGTGATTGGTTCATGTCTTAGTGACTTTTTTTTTCATTTTCTACATAGAAAAGCACATTTCCAAATATATCTGCAAACAGAAGAGATGACCCATGTTTTTGGCTGCTATTGTTCTTCCAAACTTTAAATCAGCAGAATTGCAGATATCTTCCTACATTCGGGCTTGAGAACTAAAAGCCAACACAACAGACTGAGGGCTCAGTGGTGAGTTAGACACCTGCTGCCTGGGCAGGTCGAAGACAACTGTTTCAGTCTCTGATGGATCAATGTTCTCATTGTGCAAATGGGCACAGCAGTACTTATTTCACATATGGGCCTATGAATTAACTAAGTCCATAGGAGAGTTATGCTAAATCTCAGTAAGTGCTCACTCCTGTGTCTGGTACCCGCTAGATATAAAGTAAATCTTGCAACCAGTCTTAGAAATTCTCCTTTGCAAAATTTAGTTCTTTTCACCTTCCTACTCTGTGGCGCTGACTTGAAAGGTTGAGGAAAATGGAACGAATGTAATTTGCACATGAAAAGTGCTAGAGAAAAATAAAGTTTGTTTGATGATTATTTTCTCTACATGAGAGCAATGTCCAAGAGAGACATGTATTCTTAAAGACTTACCTGAACAAGGGCTGCAGCTCAGTGGCAGAGCCCATTGTATGTCCCAGTTCTTGGTTTCCATTCTCAACATATCTGGGCTGAGGTATGTATTATCTTGTAAGTAATTTCTTAGATCTGAGGATCACTTTAGAAATGTCTACCTTCTCTTGAACTCCTAGGATGACGAATTATCATAAAACAGATGGAGACACTATTGGTAATGAAGTCCAAACTCCTTGACTATCATACAGCCTCAAAGAAATCAAAACTGCTGTGAAACCTATGTGATTGACTGGACAAAACCTATACACTCCAATCAGACATCAAAGAGGTATTGCTTCCAACAAGTAAAACTTCTTAAAAGTTAGAATATAATTCATGCTAACAAGACTCTTAGGAGTCAAGTAAGCAGACAGTCCCAGCCTGAGGAATTGGAAGTAGATATGTCTAAGGAAAGAAGGTGACAAAGTCATCCTCAACCTTTATGTCCAGAAGCAGGATGCCCATGACTTCAGGCTATCTAAGATCTAAAGGGTTGACCTCCCCAAAGAGTCTCCCACCCAAGGGCTACAACTTTCTAGGGTCTAAGGTATACAAGGAGAGGGTACCTCCCACTCATCTGCTATTCCCAAGTTCTAGTTCCTTAGAAACCTAACTTTGTACATTTGCAGCAGGAAGTCTTTATTATTAATTCACAGATTAGTTCTAACCTTGTTATAAAGGCATGTTCTATTCTATCTCCTTTTACAAAATAAAGAATCTCAACACAGAGTCAACCATGCCAGCTTTTTCTATAGCTCTGAGAATCTATATTTCAATTGTTAAAGTTATTGCACTTCATTATGGCAGTAAGTCTAATGTGCTCTAAATCAGCAGGAAGAAGGATCCTTCCCTATCACTGAACAACACCATCTACTCAGGGTTCAAGCCAGAAGTCTGGGGACAGTCTCAACTATCCTTACATTTTCTGTCTGCTTAACCTCATTGTCAAACCATCTCCAACAAAGTCTGTGTCCAATCAGTTTTTTGTGGTACCAGGATTTCCCTAGAGGACTCTATTGAGATTTCTGAGATTTCTGCTGTAGTTCAGACCCCATTGTTTCTCCCCCATATGTGGACAGTCCACCTCAGTCCAGCTTCCATGTGGCCATCAGAGCCATGTTTTTCAGATTGTAACTTGATGTTCCTTAACACAGTGCCCTTCACCAGCACCTGTACCATCCATCAGTCCCTACACTATAAGAGCCAATTCTTACTGACATGCATGAATTCAAGATAATCTGCCCATGTCCCAACCTCATCTCTCCCACAGTTGCAGCAGCTTACACTGTACAACATTTCTGTCCCTTAAAATTTTATACATATATTTCCCTGATTATTTGAGGTTTAGATGGTTTAAGTGTTGCTTCTTTTTGGGATGGTGGTGGTTGATTTTACATTGTATTCCCTGTTTTACCAAGAAAATTCATCATTTTTTTCCCTCTAAAACTCAACCTAGATATTACTTACCAATAAAGACTTCTGCCATTCTTCCAATGCCCTATACAGCCAGGGGCCTCCCCTGGAATCTCTAAGCAATCCCAGCTAATGGCCAGCCTGGTTTTCATAATTTATTTAGTCTCTTTATTTACTTTTTAAAAGCATATCCTCCACTGTTCTTCTTTTCTTCCCTCTTCTCAGTCATCCCCCAGCTTCCTCCACCCCATTCCTCCATCCATTCTTCACAGAGAGCAAGGACCCCCAGGATGAGTCAATTTGGTCTGGCATATCCAGGTGAGGTAGGACCAAACCTCTCTCCCCTGTATCAAGGCTGAGCAAGGTGTTCCTCTATAGGGAATGGGCTCTGAGAAGCAGATCATGCACCAGGAAAAAGTTCTGGCCCCTCTACCAGAGGCCCCACAAACTGTCCTCACTATTTGACTTTCATCCATATTCAGTGGGCTTAGTTCAATGTCATGCAGGTTCCTAAGGTCTCATTTCAGAGTGAGCTCTCAACAGCTTGGGTCTGTTGTCTTTGTCAGTTTCCACATCATGATCTTGACCCCTTTGTTCATATAATCTCTCCTCCTTCTCTTCAGTTGGAGCGGAAGCTTGATCCAGTAACTAGCTATGAATCACTGCATCTGCTTCCAACAGTTGCAGGATAAAGGTTCTATAATGACAATTAGGGCAGTCATCAGTTTGATTATAGGGGAAGGCCAGTTTAGGCACCATCTCCACTATTGCTTGGAGTCTTGGCTGGGGTCAACTTTGTGAGTTCTTGGCAATTTCCCTAGCACCAGGTTCCTCTCTAACCCCACAATGGCTCCCTCCATCAGGATACCTATTTTGTTGTTCTCCCTCTCTGTCACGTAACCATCCCATTTCTTCAGGCTCTCCTCTCACCTGCCCTAGCCACTCCACCTTATGGTCCAATTTACTTAGGAGATCTTATATATTATTTCCCCTTCCCAGGGGGATCCATGGATATCTCTCTTAGGTTCCTCCTTATTACCTAGCTACAAAAGAGCATTTTAAAGAACTGGTTCTTTCTTGTCTGCTTCTCTTTCTAGAATAACCACGAGCTTCCAAAGAGCCTAGTGTATATCAAAAAGGCCTACCCTGGGCCTTGATAGTAGCAAATAACACAAGAACTGTTCTCTGAAGTTCTGAGCCAAGCATTGAGAATCCTGACATCTTGTTTTATGAAGATCAACTCTTAGGATATGTTACTACATTAGTTACTTTTCTAGGTGCTATGACTAAATGTTCAGAAGAAAGCAGTTTAAGAAAGAGGCCTTATTTGAACTCATGGTTTAATACAGATGCAGTCCATCATGTTGAAAGGCTAAGTGGTCGAAGTACAAAGCAATTGGTCATGTTGCTACAGCCATCAGGAAACAGAAAGATCAGTGTTGGTGCTGAGCTTGCTTCCTCTTTATTCAATCTGGTATCCCATGGATTGTCACTGCCAAAGGTAGGTCTTCCTCCATCAGATGAGCACCTCTAGAAATGTTCCCATAGATACACCTAGTGTTATGTCTCCTAGGTGATCCCATATCCAGTTAAATCAGCAGTTGAAGATAAAACATTATACTCCTCTAGTCTTGTTTATTTTCTGAACTAGACAAGAGGAATCCCAGGAATGATGGCTGTGCCAGGACTTGGAATAACCTGCTTTGTCTCTGTAATGGTTTTGTTTTTGTTTGTTTGTATGTTTATGGTAAACTTGGCACAAGTAAGAATTTTCTGAGAAAAAGAAATTCAACTGAGGAAAAGCCTGCATTAGACCACCTGTAAGGAAATCTGTAGGGATTTTTTTTTTTTTAGTTAATGATTAATGAGGGAGAACCCAGCCCATGATAGGCTATGCCATCTGGGCAGGTAGGTGGCCCTGAGTGGTACAAGACAGTAGACTGAGCAATCCAGGAAGAACAAGCCAGTAAGCAGCATTCCTTCATGGCTCCTGCTTCAGTTCCTGCTTCTGGGTTCCTGTCTTGAGTTCCTGTTCTGATTTCCCTTCATGGTAGACTGTACCTGGAAGCTGACACAAACTATTTCCTCTCCAAGTTGCTTTTGGTCATAGTGTTTATCTCAGTTATATAAAGCAAACCAAGGCAGATTCTGAATCAGGCTCTGTCTAGTTCGTTTCCCAAAACAATTTATTTCACCTCCCTGAGCGTTCACCTCTTCAAATGAGAACTAAGCCTGTAGAAAACAAGCCATCATTTTCATTCCAAGCCGTCTTTTAGAACTGTTGAGTATGGTTCTTTTTTAAAATGTATTCTAAGTGATTTAACAGCTTTTGGCAAATGGCAATGTATCATCTGATATAAAGGACACCCAGTATCACTGATATTAATGCAGATGTTGTAATAACACCAGTGGTAAAAGATCCCCATCACTGTACTCCTTAAGTATGTAGCGCACAGCACTGATGCAGACAAGGTAGATGGAAGCAAATACAGAAAAGGTGAATGTGTGCTATTGAGTCCCTGTGAAAACCTTTTAAATGTTCTCCCTGTGTTCTGGGAAATATGTGGAGGCTTGGAGAAGGTAAATGATTCAGTTGCAAGGATTGATACTGTCAAGTAGAGTATCCAAAGCCTGAGCTTAGAGATGACTACTCCCAGAGCTGGGCTTAGTACCTTAGCATCTAGCTTGTGCTCAGCAAAACAGTTATTATAAGAAGGGCATGAAAGACTATGTGCTGTTTACCAAGTCTGTGAAGTGCTGTACTGGTGCAGGGCATGGCGCTGCAGTAAGATAAGCTTGTTGTGCCAAATTGAGGTAGTTGGTAAAGAGACATTTTGAATTTGTTTCAGCATCTTGAGCTTAAAAGGTTAATTATTTTGTTTTTATTCAAAAAGATTTTATTTTATATCTACCCCTGCTCCCCTCCCTTCCTTTTTTCCAGTCCTCCTTCAGCCTCTCCCTACATATTCCCCCCACCTATTCCCCAAGGAGGGCAAGGAGTCCCAAGGAGGGTTAACTCAGTCTGGTATGTCCAGTTAAGGTAGTTCTGAGTCCCTTCCCCAGTGTCAAGGCTGAGTTAGGTGTTCCTCTGTAGGGAATGGGCTCCAAGATGTCAGTTCACACACAGAAACATAGTCTAATCTTTCTCCAAAGGGCTCCACATACTGCCCATTTGACAGAAAGGTCAACCTTTAGAGGGTTTAGGTCCTTTCCTTGAAGGTTCTTCAGCAAGTCAATGGTGCTGGCATAACTGGATGGTGGTATGTAGAAGAATGAAAATAGACCTGTATCTATCACTCTGCACAAAACCCAAATCCAAGTGGATCAAAAATTTCAACATAAACCCAGCTACACTGAAGTTGATAGAAAAGTTTAAATATCTAAGATTATCAAAATGTCTGACAGCTAGAGACTGACTCTTAAGATTGCCCTATTATAACAACTCTGGGTCCCAAACCAAGCTTGCCTGACTTCAAAGCTGATGCTCTAGACTTGGAGTTTTGCCATCTCTCTTCCTGGATGGCTCTGTACCCAAGCTAATGAGGGCTTCCTCATTTTTCCAGGTGTCTGTATCTCTACTGGAACAAGCGGCTGCTGAAGTTCGTAAGATAATCCTACCTATAGTTGTTTAGAGCCCTGCAATCCTGTAATCAGAGAGGCTACTTAGGAAAGAAGAGAGGGGTGTGTGTGTGTGTGTGTGTGTGTGTGTGTGTGTGTGTGTGTGTGCATTCACCCCCAGGCAAACTACCCTTCTGAGTTCCATGGAGTTGCATCTGGTGCTTAAGAAGACCTGTATCTTGGCTCAGTTTCCAAAACCAGGCAAATACCCAGAGAGCCAAATCCCCTTTAGAGAGAAGTTGGCAGCTGTGTAGGTTGGGGAATAGGGTAGGATTGATATAAGCTAAGATTCTCAGGCCTTGGAGGACTGAGAACCTGAAGCCAGCCCTAAGCAAAGCCACTATGCTGCCAGTGTATATCTAGAGCAGTGGTTCTCAGCCTTCCTAATGCTGTGACCTTTTAATATACTTCCTCATGCTGTGGTGGCCTCCAAGCATAAAATTATTTTCATTACTACTTTATAGCTGCAATTTGCTACTGTTATGAATCTTAATGTAAATATCTATGTTTTCTGATGAAAGGGTTGTTCCACTCCAAGGTTTTCTTGTGAAAGGGTTGTCCCACTCCAAGGGGGTCATGACCCATAGGTCGAAGCATATAGTAGACACTTATAGTAGTAGCTATATCTCAGCAAGACTGTAAGCAACAGAGAGGCCTCCTCAGAGTAGCCCATGTATCCAGAACTTGAAAAATTAAAAATCAAAGACCTAGAAATCAAAGTAACTCAAACCTCCAAATAAGTGATTTACAGCATTCCAGTCAGATTTGTCTTTCCTTTTCAACTTGCTTCAATCAGTTGCCATGGAGAAATCTCAAGTTTGTAGTGGAAGCAAGGGAGTGAATATCTTAGGTATCTTATCCTCAGTTGTCTCCTGAGGGACCCTCTCCAGCCTTTATCCCAAAACAAAGGTCTGTTTTATAAATAGCAAATGCCCTAAACATTGACTCTAATTTAAACATGTCACAAGACAAGAGGATGGTGACACCAGCTTCCAAACCCAAGTATTCTGTTGCTGATCTAGTTAGACATAGGGCCTCAATCCACCACCAGGGATTGAGTGTTCCAGCCTCTTGGCATTAGTGATGGATGTTATGTGGATCCACCTGTATCCACTATATGAACAGAGGGAAGCCTATCAGTGTCTCTAGATCCTGGTCCTCTCACTCATGAGACAATAAGCCTGAACTTGGTATCTCATAGCTTCAAATCTACAGTCCCAGTCTCTACCTATAGCTTGAAAACTGTCTCTATGCTACTTCCTACATATAGGTGAAAGGCACATTTATATGTAGCACTTATACTTGAACATGTCCCAGGTTTTATGAAACCACAAACAATTTCCAGGTAAAGATAAACATAATGAATGGTATTATAAGCATCTTTACGTGTCATAAACTTCTATGAGCCATCCAAGTAAGAATAACTTATTGCTAGTAGAGGAAAGGTAACACTATTGCTCAGTAGATAGGACTCTTGGGGCTCAGTCATCGGAAGTGTTCTTGTTTTAGATATTCTGGGAGCTGGGTGATGGTCTAAGTTTAATCACAGAGGTAGGGTGCATTTGGTGGGCTCAATGGAAAGTTGTGGCTAGTTTAGGCCGCCCCACTCTCTAGTCCCACATATACTAGATACTGCTTCCCATGTATGAAGAGAATCCCTTCAGCTGCTTATGAGCTAGTTAAAGGATATTTGTTTGTTCCTTTGTTTTTGCTGTTATTGTTTTGTTATCTTCCTGAGAATGTTGGCACTTTATACTCATCAAAGCCTGATGTTCTAACACACCAAATGCACCAGTCAATTGACTTTCAATTGAAAACTATTGGTATTATTATAAACAACTCTATGTTTACCTATTTAAAAAAGAAAAAATTATGCTATGGTTTAGGTACATATGTCTCCTACCAAAAAGAAAGGAAGAAAGGAAGGAAGGATGGGAGGGGAAGGGAGGGGGAAAGAAGGGGGGAGAGAAGGGAGGGAGGGAGGGAGGAAGGGAGGGAGGGAGGAAGGAAGGGAGGGAGGAAGGGAGGAAGGAAGGAAGGGAGGGAGGAAGG